>CM031237.1:509221819-509481819 GCA_018340775.1 Taxus wallichiana var. yunnanensis | reverse complement strand
CTATTGGGCATAATGAAACCCTTTTTGATTAGATTATCATTAGTAAGAATCTTACCTTTTAAAACAAGCCACAGAAATAAGTTGACTTTTGGGGTTAACTCAGGCATCCAAATTCTATTCCATTTTATATCACTTTGATTACTATAAAAAAACATTGTAACTGATTTGACAGTATAGTCCCCATCAAAATAATCAACCCATAGGAGCTCATCCTTGTTATCCTTTTGATTTAGAGGAATGAGAGAAAGTTGTTTTTGTAAAGAGGAGACAACAATTTGTAAATTTTCCTTATCCACTTTGAGTTATTTCCAATTTCTCTTGTTTCCAGCCCATTCAATGTAATATTTTACCTTATTCCCATATTTCTCACTTAAGTTGTCTTTGAGGGAGCCAAATTTATCACTCATCTTGAAATCAGTCCAATTGTCTTGCTAAAAATGTATATCCTGACCATTGCCAACTTTCCATCTACATCCTTTGATAAGAATGTGTTTGATTTGGAGCAGTTGTTCTAGAAAATGGACCCAATGGGAAGTTGTTGTTCAAAAAGGAATGAATTCACATTTTTTGAGCCAAGTATTTTATCCTAATAAGTTTAGTCCAAGGCTATTTTTCCTTTAGAAGTCTCCAACCAAGTTTGGCAATTAAAGCAACATTCATCTTTTTTCTAATATCCTTAATACCCAAATGCACCAATCTTCTTTGGTATACAAACCTGATCCCAAGCCACTAAATGGTATCTAAATCTTTCCTCTGTCCCATGCCACAAAAAGTGTTTTTGAATTCTCTCAATGCTATCCACAATTGTTGTTGGAATGTTGTACATTGACATGATATATATGGGCAAATTCTAAAGTGTGCTTTTGATTAATAAGCATTTTCCAGCACTAGAAAGAATAACACCTTTCCATCCAGCTAATTTTCTATGAAATCTATCTAACAAGGCATTCCAAATAACATTAGAGACTTTATTGGTGCCCAAAGGTAACCCTAAATAGGTAGTGGGTAAAGAGCTGATTTTACACCCCAAAATGAGTGCAATTATTTTCTGTCTATCATTAGGAGTATTGAAAAAATACACCGAGCTTTTGTCAAAGTTGACCTTTTGACCAGAAGCTGCTTCATAGAATCTGAGAATAGTCTTTATAACTTTTTCCTCAATAATAGAAGCCATCGAAGTAGGATTATGTCATCAAGCAAATTGTTGATGTGAAGTTGTATGATTGGTGGAAGTAGGTTTGAATCCTTTTAACATCCCATTATTCATAGCGTTAGTTATGGATCTACTAAGACTATTAACCATAATTATAAAAAGTAAGGGGATATGAGATTCCCTTTGTCGTATACGTCTATTCTTGCATCAAAGAATCCCACCAGTACCATTAACAACCATAGAAAATATAGTAGTGGTAATGCGCTTGAATGATTTTTCTAAATTTGCTCTGAAACCCAAATTTTGATAAAACCTTATCTAAAAAATTCCAAGATACTCTATCAAAGGCCTTATGCATGTCCAATTTTATTGCCATACCAAATTTTTACTTTTATCCATGGAATGAATGGTTTCATGAACCATGATTACCCCATCTGAATGATTCTTCCTTTTATGAAGCCACTTTGTTGTTTAGAGATAAGATCAGCAAGCAAAGGTTGTAATCTAGAAGCAATAATTTTGGTAAAAATTTTGTAAACAACATTTACCAGGCTGATGGGTCTGAAATCCTTGAAGTCTTTAGCATCCAACTTCTTTGGGGCTAGCACAATGTGAGTATTATTCAGTTCCTTTATTAGATTTCTTGTTCTATAGAATTCATTTACAACTTTCAACAGATCTTCGAGCATATATCCCAACATTTTTGAAAGAAATTAGTAGAAAAACCATCAGGTCTTGGTGCCTTGTCTCCTTCAAGCGCAAAACTACCTTCTTCAGCTCTTCCATGGAAATAAGTTTTGTAAGACTTGTGAATCTCTCATTAGGGATAACATTACTTGGGATGGAATCCAAAAGGAAAGAAGCCACTTCTTCATTACAGATATTACTTTCCATTAATAAATTCTCATAAAATTTTAGAGCTTATACTTTTATGTCATTTTGATCCTTGGTGATGCACCATTTCTTTTGGATACTTCATTGATTCTATTATAGGCCATGTGCTTAAGGGTGGTCACGTGAATTTTTTTGTGTTCCTATCACCAGCTTTCAGCCATAGAGCCCGGGATTTCATTCTCCAAAAGGTTTCTTCTCTATTGTTGATGTTGTGTAAATCAGAAAGTAATTTATTTTCCAATTGTTTATCTTCATAATTCATACCTTTGATTGAAATTTTCAATTCAAGCTCTTCAAGATGCTGTTTTAGCTCTTTTTTTGTTAAAAATATTGCCAAAAACTTCTTTATTCCAGGTTCTAACTTATGCTTTACATTTTTCAATTTCTGGATTAACCTGAATTATGTTGTACCTTCTCCATCTCAATGCCACCATTCTTTGATCCTATCCATAATGTCTTCATGCTCTAACCACATTTTTTCAAATTTGAACTAAGCCAATCCTAGGTAGCGAAGAGAGGTGAAAATCCTGACTCAAAATCCAATTAGCAAAGATAAGAGCTCTGTCTAATCTTACATGGATTATATTCTCACCACATATTCTATTAGACCAAGTGAATTGGTTGCCATGAAGCTCAATATCCATGAGATTAAGAGAAGAAAATAAAATCAACAAAGTCACCCATACTAACTGAGAAATCAGAGCTACCCCCATATTTTTCCCCAGGGTTCAAAGGGGTGCTAAAATCACCCATGACCAACCAATTATAATCCTTAAAAATGCTTCTAAAGAGTTTTAACTCTTCCCATAATTTTCTTCTACCAAAAATAGTGTTGGGAGTATAAATGTTTGAAAGGATCCAGATTGTGTCATTTTGAAGCATGAAATTTAACAACTAAAGGGTAAGTGCACCAAGATGGTGGACAATTAAGTGGACATAAAAACCCAAAATTTAGGTACCGTGAGTGTGGTTTATAAACCACGCTCGCGCAACTGTTTGTATAGGCTTGGTGATTTCTGAACCTAAAACCGCACTCGCGGTTTGTAAACCGCGATCGCGGTCCTCTGAGATAAAAAAATAGACTCGAAACTCCAAATTTTACCTCATTTTTCCTTTCCAACTGCGATTTATCCTAGACCTTTGGCACTTGCACTTTGAATACCCCCTAAAAATTACTCTTCAAACTTGTGGATCGCGATAGTTTCAACCATGCCACCAAGAAAAAGAGGTAAGCCCTCGATTTTGATCAATTTGTTTGCATTTTAGGTTTTTTTGTGATTTTCATGGGTTTTTCAATTTTTTGTTTATGTATATAATTTTTTGTTTTGTCAGTTGCTCAGCAAGCTCGTAATCCTACAAACCCTCCAAAAAATCCTCAAAACCCTCCAAACATTCCACAAAACCCTCCTCCAAACATAGATCCACCTCCTGTGGCTCCTTCTGTCCCCACAGAGCCAACAAGAACACAAGCTAATATCGTTGGAAAAATCTAACAAAATAAAATTGCCATTGAGAACCTTATTCAGAATATAAGACAAAATCATGCCACAAATCCATCCTGCATGACTTTAGCCAACACATTGCAAACATTGATTGGCAAAGTTGACTCTGCAACCAACCAAATAGATAGATGGAATACCTTTAGAGGTGATTGTAGGCAGTGGTATGCAAATAAATTATCCCATGTGGCCGTAAAAGATATTTTTTGGAAAAGATCGCATTTGTGCATTATTTACGGACCCCAAAACCAATTCCCCCCACAATTACTTGTAAACGGCTCCCAATCCATTGGTGCCATGATGACCGAATCAAGAATTTTTTTGGGACCGATGGTGGATGGTTTTTGATTATCCACCATGCAATAACAATGAGGTTCCCCTCTATTTTTTGAAGAAATTATATTACAAGTTCATGCTTAATGAGGTCCTAAACTATTTTGACTTTTCTGATTTTTATGGGCGAGGTGGTGGCTCTACACAAAGTAGACCTGGTGCACGCGTAGGTCAACCAAGGATCCCCCATGCCCCAAAACCCCACTTCCTTTAGTTATCCCTCCTACAATGAAGGAGGTTGTAGAGATTAACACACTACATACATTGAGGGAGCTCACTGACACTCTGACCTAGCATAGTGAGTAGATTGCATCTGGTGATGTTGGTGGAGGTGCCAATTCTAGCACACCACACCACTGTGGATCATGTGGTGCCGTATGCACTGTGGGCGAGACATCATTTTCTGGATCACATGATTTATTTTCTCTAGATGAGATGATGGCAGATGTTTTTGGAACTAGTGCAATGGATCCTGGTCTTTCACAGGTAAATGTCAAATAAATATTTTATATATATATATATATACAATAGTTTAATTCATGTTTGAGATTTTAATATATATGTATTTCATTGTACATTATGTACATACATGTAAAAACTAATTTTTTATTTTATTTTAAATAGCAAGAGCCGAGTGAAGGAAACATCCGGCGTCGACATGCTAGCTACTGTAGTTGGGCATGTTACAAATGTAAGTTTCAAGTTGTACTTAAATTTCAAATTTCATTTGATTGTGAACTTTTATTATTATAATGTTTCACCTGTACATGTACATATTAATATATGTTTGTCTTTTATACGTGCAGGAGCCTAGTGGGTCATCATCTGCTCTGGGAACTGAGGCTATTGGCACGCCTCATGTGAATTTTATGTAGGTTAGTTTCTCTTTACACTTTCCAGTTCTAATTGTGGAAGTTCACGTGGATTATGCTTTGGCTCTGTTATGTGGCAGTCATGTAGATTAATATTGATTTGTACATGTTTTTTGTATAGCTTATGACTGCCAGAGAGACTCCTCCATTTATGCAGACTGTGGAGGCTACTATAGATACTGCCATAGCATCTGCAGATCCACTAACTGAGGTACAATTTTTCAAATTTGTTAAATTTATTTAGGAATTATTTCTTATTACTTAAATCTACAATATCAAATTTTGTACATGAAATATTTAATTTGAAATTTAATTATTTGTATGTAGCTTACCTCTCATGAGTCTACTATTGTCCCTACCATGCGTCAATGACAAATTGATAGGGATCATGACATTGCGGTAAGATTTCACATGCATTTAAACTAAATTCTAAGTTTCTAAATTTTGAATGTATTTTAAAAATATGGGTGTTAAAATCTTGTTGTTTATGAATGTGCAGGTTAGGTTGCAGGCCTGCTTAGAGATGCCTAGGACCACACAGATGAAATCCGTAGTGGCATATCCCTCCACTACATCCCTGGGTCGTGGACATGCTACTTATAACAGGGAAAAGAGAGGGAAGATGTTTCATGATTAGATTCATAGGACATGGATGTACACACACACACACACACACACACACACACATGGCCAGCTGGTCCTAGTTCATGATTCTTCATAGGACATTGTATATAGCCTTATGCGGCCGCATGTGGTCTTATATGTATGACACACTTGGTTCGAGATGTACACATGTTATGAACTTATATTTTCAGAGATGTGCATTCAGCACACTTAGTTTGATACATTATATATCTAGATGTGTTGGTTTTCATAACGATATTACTTCTATGTTTGATTTGAATTCATTGCACATGATATCCTTCTATGTATGTATATTCTATGTATATTAATTCTATATGTATGTTTGATTTAAAATTAAAAAACTATGGTGCAACAATAAGAAGAAAATAAGCATATATCTCATGTACCATATTCTAGTGCAATAATAATTTTTATGTATGTTATGACATGTACATGTCAAGGACTGAAATTTCACATGTTGTTGGAGTTATCAGTAGATTTTAGGAAAATCTAGGTAGAGAACATTGTTTAGCAGTGAAGTGGGAGTTTCACTACTTGTGAGGAAAAATAAATTATTGCATCACCTATAACAATATTGGTGATTCAATTTGTGGATATTTTGATTCATATTTTTAAAGTTATTTGGAAAACAAAGATCAACTTCTAGTTATGCTATGACAATTGAATCTGGACATATCGGTTGGATTTCAAAGCTTCAAAATATTACAATTTTTCAACTACTCAGGTAGAATATGTAGCTTCCCATCATAGTTATCAGGAGGTAATTTGGGTAAAAATTTTATTGGATGAGTTTTGAAGATATCAATAGAAGATGAAGGTATTGTGTGACAATCAAAGTGCTATTTAATTATCCAAGAATCTAGCTTATCACAATAAGACAAAGCATATTTTAGTTAAGTATAATTTGGTTATCTTCTATTCATTTACAGAAAATGTGATGAGTTGGTCATGTAATATATTTAAAGTGGATTGGTTATCAAGGTGGATATTATAAGATATGTGACAACAAATTTAAATTTTAGATCCCTTTACGACAAGAAGTTAAAAAAGTTGTAATTGCTGAAAAATTTGAAAACAGTGAGGTCATGGCACCAAAATGAATGTGCAGAAATGTTTGGGTGGCTAGGTGATCGCTAGAGGAGGCATCGTTTTGGTGCGTGACAATGTCATTGCTTCCGGGCTACCTTGTTTGGGCGAAGTCCCTCAAGAGCCCTGAGACCAAAAAATCATTCAACTTCGACGGGTGACTACACGCAGACTCGTGGCACCTAGAGATGTCTCGTCTGATCCTACACCTTGGTGTAGGGACACTCTACAATAGCCTATCTCAGTTTTTTCCTTCTCCAAATGGTGCTCTCGCTGCCCTATTGTTTGCAAACATGCCGAATAGTGTAGTTCGAGACAACAAAGTGTAACAAATGGTATATTGTGTAAATGGTGGGTTGTGGCACTAAACCGACTGCGTGGACATGTCCGGGTGGCTAGGTGAATGCTAGAGGAGGTGTTGTTTTGGTGCGCAAAAATGTCGTTGCTTCCAGGAGCTACCTCGTTGGGCGGAGTCCCTCAAGAGCTTTGAGACCAAAAATCGTTCAACTTCGACGGGTGACTACGCAGACTCTGTGGCACCTAGAGATGTCTCATCTGATCCTACACCTTGGCATAGGGACACTCTATAATATCCTGTCTCAGTTTTTTCCTTCTCCAATCGGTGCTCTCGCTGCCCTATTGTTTGTAAATGCGCGAGAATAGTGTAGTTTGAGACAATGTAAGGATGTCAAACGATATATTTTGTAAACAAGTGGGTCATGGAACCGAACCGACTACGTGAAAACATCCATATGACTAGTTGAATGCTAGAGGAGGCATCACTTCGGTGTGCCACAACGTCGTTGCTTCCGGGCTACCTCGTTCGAGCGAGTCCCTCAAGAGCCCTGAGACCAAAAAATTGTTCAACTTTAATGGGTGACTACGCAGACTCCGTGGCACCTAGAGATGTCTCGTATGATCCTACACCTTGATGTAAGGATAGTCTACAATATACGTCTCAGTTTTTTCCTTCTCCAATCGGTGCTCTCGCTGCCCTATTGTTTGTAAATGTGCCGAATAGTGTAGTTCGAGACAATATAAGGTTGTCAAACAATATATTTTATAAATGGTGGGTCATGGCACCAAACTCGACTACATGGACACATCTAGGTGGCTAGGTGAACACTAGAGGAGGCATCATTTTGGTGCACCACAACGTCGTTGCTTCTGGACTACCTCGTTTGACGGAGTCCCTCAAGAGCCCCGAGACTAAAAAATCATTCAACTTCGACTGGTGACTACGTAGACTCCGTGGCACCTAGAGATGTCTCATATGATCCTACACCTTGGTATAGGGACACTCTAGAATAGTTCGTCTCTATTTTTTCCTTATCCAATCGGTGATCTCGTTGCCCTATTGTTTGGAAATGCACCAAATAGTGTAGTTCGAGAGAGTGTAAGGCTGTTAAATGGTATATTTTGTAAACGGTGGGTTATGGCACCAAACCAAATGTGTAGAAACATCTGAGTGGCTAGGTAAACACTAGAGGAGGTGTCTTTTTGGTGTGCCACAATGTCGTTGCTTCCGGGCTACCTCGTTCAGACGGAGTCCCTCAAGAGCCCTGAGACCAAAAAATGTTCAACTTCGACGGGTGACTACGCAGACTTCGTGGAACCTAGAGATGTCTTGTCTGATCCTAAACCTTAGTGTAGGGACAATCTACAATAGCCTGTCTCAGTTTTTTCCTTATCCAATCGGTGCTCTCGCTGCCCTATTGTTTATAAACATGCTGAATAATGTAGTTCGAGACAGTGTAAGGCTGTCAAACGGTATATTTTGTAAACAGTGGGTCATGGCACCAAACCAACTGTGCAGACACATCCAGGTGGCTAGGTGAACGCTAGAGGAGGCATCATTTTGGTGCACCACAATGTCGTCGCTTCCAGGCTACCTTGTTCGGGCGGAGTCCCTCAAGAGCCCTGAGACCAAAAAATTGTTCAACTTCGACGGGTGACTACGCAGACTCCGTGACACCTAGAGATGTCTTGTCTGATCCTACACCTCAACGTAGGGACACTCTATAATATCCTGTCTCTATTTTTTCCTTCTCCAATTGGTGCTCTTGCTGCCCTATTGTTTGCAAACACGCCTGAATAGTGTAGTTCAAGATAGTATAAGGCTATCAAATGGTATATTTTGTAAACGGTGGGTCATGGCACTAAACCGAATGTGCAAAAACATTTGGGTGGCTAGGTGAATGATAGAGGAGGTGTCTTTTTGGTGCATCACAATGTCGTTTGCTTGGGCTACCTCGTTCAGGCGGAGTCCCTCAAGAGCCCTGAGACCAAAATTTTTTTCAACTTCAACGGGTGACTACACAGAATCCGTGGCACCTAGAGACATCTCATCTAATCTTACACCTCGGTGTAGGGACACTCTACAATAGCCTCTGTCTTGGTTTTTTCCTTCTCCAATCGGTGCTCTCGCTGCCCTATTGTTTGTAAACGTGCCGAATAGTGTAGTTCGAGACAATGTAAGGTTGTCAAATGGTATATTTTGTAAACGGTGGGCCATGGCACCAAACCGACTACGAGGACACATCCATGTGGCTAGGTGAACTCTAGAAGAGGAGTCATTTTGGTGTGCCAAAACATCGTTGCTTTCGGGCTACCTCGTTCAGGCGGAGTCCCTCAGGAGCCCTGAGACCAAAAAATCATTCAACTTTGACGGGTGACTACGTAAACTCCGTGGCACCTAGAGATGTCTCGTGCCCGATCCTATACCTCGGTATAAGGACAATATACAATAGCTTGTCTTGGTTTTTTTCATTATTCAAATGGTGCTCTCGCTACCCTATTTTTTGCAAACGCGCCGAATAGTGTAGTTTGAGCCGGTGTAAGGCTGTCAAATGAAATATTTTGCAAATAGTGGGTCGTGGCACTGGAACGACTATGCACATACGTAGGAATGGTCTTGTAAACACTTGAGGAGGTATATTTTTAGTTCTCTAAGCTCTAGGTCCTTCTGGGCTACCTCCTCTGGAGCTAAGAACCCCCTCCACAGGTACATAAATAATTGATAATTACTTCTCTTTTCTTGTAAAACAATGAAATCTTCTCTTAGCTTCGAGAATTTATAATTCTCTACTAATAGTGCCAACCACGTGAAGGTGGAAGCTTTTCTGGCACCACTAACCTGCATATAAAAGTCTTAGTCAAAGAAATTTAAGTTTCAAATCAAATCCATACTAGATATATACAAAATACTCAATATGAACTTAAATTTATCTAACTAACAAATTTATATATACCAGACATGAGCATTGTAAATTCATTGCAATGAACCATCAGGATCGGATCTACTCTGAATAGCGGACAAGATTGCTTCATGATTTGACTCTCAAACCTTCCAAAGAATCTTGTTATTAGGCCTTCCTCAATATCTATATAGCTGAATATTTGTCGCTAGAACTAGATGCAAATATAAGAGTATTTTCTTGTGTGTCTCAAAGTATTCAAACACCCAAACAGAGGAGTTTTTAATGGATATCGTCGAAGCCAAGTTCCAGTAACTACCACTGACCTTGTAGGGTACTCAATATCTTCGCCATCTATAACAGGAGAAGTCAACTTCTTTCTTTCCTCAATGCAACGACATAAGAAATAGTCTATTCCTTATTCATTATCTTCTATCACAATAACTACAAACACATGTCCTAAAAAAAAGGTTTCAACTCAAATTTAAATTGTACATATTAAAATTTCAATGGACATAACTCAATACAAAAATTGTAAATAACCATAAATACCTTGTCGCACCAAAATCAAAATTTCGTCAAAGTCCTTGGATGTTGCAACTTCATCTGTAAAAACAAGTCATAATGCTTGTGGAGGTTGATAACTAGCAAGTGGAGTTAGAGGCCTACAAATCCATCCATCGACCCATTCTTGTGAATCACACTCAACAGTGACAAATTTGATACAAGATGCACAAAAACATGTCAACTTTCTTGTCCATGTGGCCCACAAAGTAGCATCTGAGCTACAAAATGAGTGCATATCACTAGACCCAGCGAGTATCATACAATCCTCATAGTTAGCAATTTTTTATTCCTCTATTAACCAAAAATATCTGTGAACCGTGGAAATTTCTTGAGAACCTCGACGCATGTTGTCAATACACCATTCCATTATGCTCTATGCATCTTTTAATTTAGCACCATCTTTTTACTTCAACTCTTCTCTTGCAAGAGCTCTTTTCACACATTCCCTGCACTGTCATGCTCTCCTTTTCCATGTCCAAGCCTCGGTGAAACTCCAAATATGTTGCACACCCATCTTGACGTGCATCCTATTCATCTAATAAAACATTCATGCATTATTAAACCGAGACGTGCAATTATCGACCATATATAATGTTGTTTGAAGTGGATGTCCCTATCGGACAAGTTTCCATAAAATAACCTGGAAACACCCTTGCACAAATTCAATATAATGAGTATGCTCATCATTGATATAAAAATGGTACTCTCTTAATTTTTTGATCATTTTCAGACATCTTTATCAGGAGAATGTATAAATGTTATATGCACAAAAATGGTAACTTGTCTTGAGTTGTAATATTGTGATTGAACCTCTAGTTGTGGTCAGTAATGTATAATTCTCTACAAAATCTACCACTAAAATAATAGTACCAATAGGAAATGTGTCTTTGCATAACTTAAACTGTTCATCCAACCATCGAGCTCTGTGTGTATGCCTAGCATACTCATAAAAAATTTCATCCTTAAATTTTCTCATAAATTGAAAAATAGACATATGTTCTGTAACTAGCTCACACCGTTTAGACTCTTTTCCATTTTTCAATTGGTATGCAATTGATTTATATTTATCAAACTCAACTAAATTATTTCCTATTGCACCTTCAATTTACTCATGGATGCAACTTTCCAATTTAGGTAATCCGCCACATGTACCACAACTTCCATCTAAACAATCCTGACTATAAAAAAATTGTCCAACTTCTTTTTCACAAAATATCGTAGGAATGAAATCCCTAGAAGATATTGGTGGAACTTGAACACCACATTCGATAACATAGTTTCAGAATGCAAAATAGAACGAATACATAAAAATTTAGCATAATGCATAGCAAATTCAACATGTTGCCTACAACAACAAGTTGTGCGAACATGGTTGATTTTCACATAGAATGGTTTTAACATTTAAAAAAACATTGACTAATGTTAATTTTCAGATCTTGTTCAAACTTACGAAAAATTGAGTTTGAGTCATAACTAAGAAATGCTTTGGATGTGGTTTGCGATTAATAGAACCAACTCTCCATTTTACAATATCTCTTGTATTAGGTGAAACTCTTATGTTATCATGCCAAAATTGAATAACAACTTCTCTTATAGCATCAATATTATATTTGTCCTTATGCGGTGCTCTGGCGAAAATATCCAAAACTCGGTGTTATTGAGTGATTGAAGGATATTACGTCTTTCAATTGCTTTCATTAGAGTTTTTGATTAACTTGCAACATTTGACTTGTTTGTGTAATCAAACGTTGTTTTTTTATTGATTCACTTACAACACTAGTAGTAAGTAAATGGCGCACAATATTACTATCCCTAGTGCGTCTCTTGACACAACATTGTGATAAGCATCATGAAGATTTTCAACAATTGTAGAGGTTTGACCACATATATTAGATGTTTTCAATCATAAGGTGTTTAATGTAGGTTTAATTTTATTCAATTTCATCAAACTAACCAAAAAATGACATCTTTGGGAATCATTTAAAATTTCAAAATGATTATCCCAAATTTCAGTGGATTTTCTTCTAATTTTCTGTTCAGAAAGTTTGTCACACATTGGTTTCAAAATGTTTTCATCAATTTCAATAAAATAATTAGGTTTCTTATGGAAAATCCTAGGAGGTGTTTTTGTCAAATTTTTCTTGTCTATAGTTTCAACTTGAATTTCTTTATTCACATTTTCATTGTCTCCTTCAATTTCAACATTTGCTACATCACGAGTATTTAATTCTTCTTCAACATTGATAAGTAAAAACATCTTCATCACGAGTATTTAATTCAACTTCAACATTGACAGTAGAAACATTACTTGGTTCCTCATTGCTTACAATAGTAGGGGTTGAAGATGAACCTCTTCTTGATTCACGAAGATTCCGCATTCGCTCAACATTTTGAAATTTGTTTGCCTCTAATTTGTTTGGTGTTTTTTTACTTAATGACTTCCTTTTTTGACTTCGTTTCTTATCTCCCATGATGTTTTACTTCCGGTGATAAGAAAAACGTGTAGAAAATGACAGAATTTCACAGTAATTCATACGGTAAAGTCAAACAGTAAAAATCACATGGTAATTAGAACATTGGGATGCGTATAAATATGATTTATAAACTGCAATCACGGTTTATAAAGCGCGATCGTGGTTCTTGTTTAAAAACCGTGATCACGGTTTATAAACCGTGATCACACTTCTTTCTGTATCATCAAATCCGACCCTAAGGCTTGGGAAATATTTGTTTTGCCCCAACCAAAGCTATGAAAGGTCATTATGAAGTGTAAAGGGTCAAAAAACTTCAAATTTACTCTTCCATAGACTTGAACCATGCTAAAAAATGAAAACATTTCACAAAATGGTGCCATCGTGTAGGGGAGACTGTTAGCTTCGTAGAAATATTGATTTTAAAGTGAATAAAATAAGATAAATATCATTTGTTAATTTTTTATTAGCAATAGGTCTTTTAGACATTTTTTTCCGCAAATGTTCATGTCTACGTTTAAGACTACAACATTTGTTTCGCTTTACCAAAACGTGATAAAAATAATACCATCCCAAGCGTGGAGAAATTCTATACATGTAAAAAAATATTTGATTTCGATATTTTTTGATATAGTTATGGTAGGCAAACGGAAAGCGCTCCGTTTTCTAAATCTTTTAGACCACTTTCACGGAAAAAATCATTAAAAAAATTACTCAAAAAATTATAAAATAAAATCCATCCCAAGATAGACAACTACATCTAACTTTTCACCAAAGAAAAAAAAAACAAGATTTGGTCATCCAAATCATGGGCAAACAGACTACAATCTTATAGGTTTTTTCAAAAACAAAAACCAAGTCATATAATTTTAAGTGTTTAATATAGCTAAACTTGTCCGTTTTTTTTTTTTAAATTAGTATTTTAGAAACTAGATTCGGATGCTACGATTCATATTTATATAATTTTTCTAATTTTGAGTGCGCGTATTGCTAATAATCCCTACAAGTTGATATTTTATTGTTTTTGTGATATGACGTCCACTTATGACCCCTTTTTTGTCCACCAACTTGGTGCACTTACCCTTAATGATTATGAGAAGATAAAATCACATTACGTTTGAGATAATTATTATCCCAAAAATTGCTATGCCTCCCAAGCGCCTTGTGAATAAACAACTGCAAAATCAAAATTATCCCATAAATTCTTTTTACATTCCTTCAAAGTTTCAAGGAGTGTTTTGGATCCTATAAAATGCTAACTTTACCCACTATGGAAATAAATTTAGGCTCAAGGGATTGAAGGGGATCATAATCAAGTTGAAAAATGTAATCGGACATTTGAGGTTGTACATTTGAGGTTGTACATGTGATAATATAAATAGAGAGGACTATATCCAAATTCAAAAGGAGTGGAAGGAGGAGGGTGGGAATATTCAACAAGTGGAAGAGAAACTTCCTCATAATGCAACATATTTTCTTGAGTATGCAAATTTTCTTCTTCTCGGTCCTTAATAATTTCATAAAATGAATCAACCAAAGACCCATTTACCTTTTCATTATGTTCATCATTTATAGTCAAAGATATTTCATTCTCAAAAGTCTCAAAGGAGATGAATCAATGTCATCATCGCCTCTTCCTATAAAACATCACAAATAGATAACACTATAACTTCATCTTTATAAGCATAACTAATGAAGGGTTGAAACATGAAATTGAATGTACCATCCTCCAAATGTTAGGAAAATAGTATTTAGTGTTCCACATGGTTTGTTAAATTACAGCGTGGTAATCAGAAAAGAGTTGGCTGATTAACAACTCATAAATATTTAATTTGTAAATAGGTTTAGTGGTTGTGAGAACACGTGTAGAATAGTGTGAGAGATTATAAGGTTGTTAATTAGTTGAGAGTTTATAAAAGCTTGATCTTAAGAATAGGATGTCCTAATCCTATATATGTGTAAACGCTCTTGAATGAATTATAATGAAGTATTATTATTGTGTATCCAATATATAAATCTAGTGTTGTGCTTTCATTTGGTATCAAAGTTAGTTAGATGGTAGAATAATTTGTTGAAAGGAAAAGCTGTGTTCTTTTCCCTTGCCCTAATTTATGAAGTTTAGTTTTTGAAATTGTTATTATAGATAGATTTTTTTTTTTTTTTTTTGCAATAGGTGATTTGTAAAGAGGTGTGGCATTTAGTAGAGGAACAACACAACATGTAAAAATAAAAGAGGAGGTATCTTTATGGGTCCATCATAAAATCTACCAAATGAGTATTATTGCATTATCGATTGCTTCATTCTTCCCACACCCATCTATTATAAACAGGTCACACATCTCTATGTTCTTTAAGAAATATTATTTCCCACCATTCGAACCCGACCCATGTGGATAGTTCCATATCTTCCCATAGTTTTGATCTTCCCGATCCATTCACTATATCACTATTTTATTTTCTGCGTGATGTATGGTTGTGAAGATTTTGTGACTAAGCTTTTGCCATCGTTCCACGACCTTTGAGTGTAATTTGCATTAATTTACATGGATCATTTGTGTAGTTAGATCAATAACTATACATTCAAAATTCTCTATTGGACAAATTAGTCAACGATTTTGTCTACACGTGTTAGATCTCGCATCCAAAGATCATTGCACTCGGGCGTCGATTTTATATCAAGGTCGAGTTTTGTTCTCATTGATATGCCGGGGTCGATCTAAATACCATCTTGAGAGGAATATGATTGGAAAAATAAGAGGTCACAAGTCATCAAGATGCGAATAAAATGACACCTATTTTTTTGGTCCAGTTTCCATGCCCGTTCTACTCGCACTAATTCTAATCCAATGTCTAATATTGTCCATGTACTAGTCAAATATTATTTCTTCCTTGGTCAATGCAACACATTAGTATATACCCATCTATGTTTCATTTTTACATGATCAATTTTTTGTTTTTTCTTAAGTTTGTTTGGTTCCTTTAAGGTGAAAAGTGTCATTAGTTTACGGGAATATTTTTTTGGTTCAAGTCTTTAATCTTATCAAGTGCTTAGGGTAAGGTCATTTCAATGTAGTTTTAAAAACGTTTCATTATATTATTAGATTGTCAAAATCAAAATAAGAAAAAATGAGTTAATTGTAAAATATCATGTACATTGTCATCAAGAGTCAAAGTATTTTTAGTGTCATTGTCATTTTGTGTCAAAAATTGTAAAAAGAAATTGCATGCATTTCAAATAGACGTAATATTAGTGGAATTGGACATCCTTTGATATGCACTTAAGCCTCAAATTCATATTCGCTTAAGCTGGTAGCATCATGATGGAGACAACTGAGGAAGGAGATTATTCATGACCTCTCGTTAGTCGCCAATGACGGGGCTGCATTTTGCTATAGTGAGCGTTATTGTGGTGAGTATTTACTTTCGGGTTTTGCGGCGTGCTTTCCCTTGTGCTCAGTATTCATGTTTGAGTGTGCTTCAAATTCAATGTTCTTATTTGAACTAGTGGAAATTTCACATTGAGAGGGGAAACATGATCCCAATATTCCATTTCCATTATTTCATCATTTTTATTAATGTACAAGCAAAAAAATTCAACAAAATTTCCTATTTTATTCCCGTAGTTAGATGTGATGAAAGTGATAATAGTACTTGGCACATCATGATGAGGTTGTAGGTAAACCACATTAACACCTTCATTTTTTTAGTACTCCAATTGAAAACCACCATTTTCGGTTTGTGGCTAACCGTTTGAAAACCATATGATGGGTTTGTGATCATATTGTAGTATAAATCACCTAATCATGAAAGCGGGTACAACTACAAAGATATGTTTTCCCCATGTTTGCACTAACAGGGGGAAGGTTAGGAAAATATTATTTAGTGTTCCAC
This sequence comes from Taxus wallichiana var. yunnanensis, assembly GCA_018340775.1. NCBI lineage: Eukaryota > Viridiplantae > Streptophyta > Pinopsida > Cupressales > Taxaceae > Taxus > Taxus wallichiana. The sequence goes on along the minus strand of CM031237.1, from coordinate 509,465,211 downwards.
ATGGTTTTTAAATTACAAAGTGTGCTAATATGTAAAAGAGTTGTTGATTAACTAATCATAGATATTGAATATGTAAATATAGGTTAAGTGGTTGTGAGAACACCTGTAGAATAGTCGTGAGAGATTCTAGGGTGGTTAAGTAGTTGAGAGTTTATAGGAAGCTTGAGATTAAGAATAAGATATCATAATCATATATATGTGTAAACACTCTCAATGAATTATAATGAAGTATTATTATTGTGTATCCCACTGTATAATCTTGTGTTGTGCTTTCACCAAAACCTCTAGATTTTTAGAAGTTATCATCAAATACACACTACCCAAAGTATCCAAAATCGATAATCAATGAACTAAGTCTCTTTATTTTCAAAAAAAAAGTGTTTTGTAGTGCCCATAAGATTCTCGTTCTATTCTCGTTACTTTGACCCATTGTACTTGTGTTTTGACGTTGGGCACATTTTTATCATGGTTATTTAACTAGGATATGGTTGTTGTATTTGTCCCATGAGGCCAATTCACAATTATTATACGATTAAGTTGTGTTGATTTTGGATATGGATGGATTTTTATATTAAGATGCATCATTTATTAGTTTTGAAATGTGCCATGGATGATTATCATGATTTCTAATATTTTTATATGGTGGATGTATGATTTTGTAACTATTTGGATTAGTTAGCGTATGTTTGTCTTAGATTGTTTGATAAGTGAATTATTTATTTATTTAGTGTTGTGTATCATGCACGCATGATGTTTGTAATTGAGTGTGTGGGAAATTTTTTTATGCCACAAAAGAACATGAATTTCAGGGGATGCACCTCCATGTGGCACAATGGTCCGTATAGGGCAAATTTTAACCCTTGATTGATTTTTTCCCCCCGTGATTTTATTTTATGGATTAAAATTGAAAAAATGATAATACACCCTTAGTATGTGATTATTGGTTTAAATAGTCATTTTTATCTTGTTTCTATTTCATTTATGGTTATTTGGTTTAACCCCTTGACTTATGTTATTAAATCGGTTAGTCATTTTTACCTTGATTTTATTTCTCCCATGTTTATTTAATTTAACCTTGGTTATTGCTATTTAATTGGTTGTTTTATTTAGTTAGTCACTTCCCACTTGCATGGGATGACTTGGCTTGTCTTATAGTTGATTAAATGGGTTAAAAATCACCTAATCATGGATTAGGTGGATCCAACACTCATATTAAAGGTCACATCTTTCCCAAATATCGAATTTGGGCAAGACATGAATTTTTAGAGGAGTGCGGGGCAAATAATGAGGCTACTTTTACTTTGAAAAGATCCCCAAGTACCATACCTATGGGTGAGTAATTTATTTTCAAGGCTCGTGAAGCATGTTTTCCCTATTTGACCCATTTTTCAACCACCTTTATTTGTTAGTTTTGGATTTTTTGTTTGATGGAGATTTGGGATATATGATTCTCCATGTGGAGATTTGATTTGATTATATTTGAATTTTTACTTTTCCATTTATTGTTTTATTGGTACAAGTTGAGGGTACTTGGATGACATGGATTCTTGAGTGGATGGGTAACACATGATACCATCCTATTGGGTTTTTATTTGCATACTCTTCTCATATATTATCCTCTATTTTGAAGGGTTGGTGGGTTATTTTGGGGTTTTTCCTTGGGATCTATTTTGGAGTGTAGGAGCTTGTTAGACTTGGGAGGCTTCGAATTGACATTCTGGGATGGCTTTCTCTTGAGTTTGGAAGCTTAAATTTAATTTATGTTGTGAGCTAGGTTGCACACCCATTTTATTATGTGGATTTATGTATGGAAAGGAAATCTTGTTTTTGCCTCTTGATGAAGTTTTGTTGTTTGGATTATTTTATGGTTTGTAAATGCATTGTTTTCTTTATTCTTTTTCTCCATCTATCCCCTTGAGGACTAGATTTGTAATGTGGGGAAGAGGGAACAATACTATTATTTTCCCATAAGGCTTGATGGGCAAGCCTTATTGGGATTTCTATTTTCTCCCTTCATATGGTTTGAAGTGGGATTTTTATTTCCATATGGTTTGGAAACCATATCCCATCCTTGTTAAGGAAACCTCCAAGGTTTGAAAATCCTTGGAGAGGATAAGGTAAGGAGAAATAAGGGTTTGGAGGGATATGGAGCTTTGGAGGCTATTTGTGATTTTGGAGAAGTTTGACTAAGAAAGTGAAAACACAATAACATAAGGATATTCGGGATAACACGAACATCGACGAGTTTCACTCCAACAATGTGACAAGGTTCCATAGGGTAGTGAGCATCAACCATGAAATGTGCATGTAAAATAATGAAAATGGTCTCATCACCTCTCATAGATATGAACAAAAGAAGTACAAATAGGGTATGTTGTGTAACCATTAGTGTAAGTAATCATACCTCCTCAAGTGGAGAATGGGAGTTACATTACTGAAATGGAAGTAACTCCCATATGATGCATTGATGCGTATGACATAAGGAATATTTCATAACCCTTATGACACCTAAGACCTATGACCTCACCCAAGTGAGATGAATCAACACATGATGTGGAAAATTCACACAATAACACCCACCTTCATAATAACTTAGGATGAAGTGGCAATTCAGAAATGAGAAATGGGTCCTGAAAACAAAACCCAATGAGGCACCCATGAGAAAAACGGATCTTGAGCAATGGAGGAAAACCCAGTGGGAAAAACATCCACAATAAGAGATGGAAAAAAACTCTAACAATATAAGAAAGATGCCAAAAATGGGTCACAGAAGGCCGAGGAGCACGATGAAGTACCCATGTATAAACATAAATCTCTCTAGAAGAAGAAAATAGGAGAAGAAGGAGAAAAGAGTAACACAAAAGAAGCCATAGTGGATATGAACTCTTCTGCTCTAGGAAGTCTCAAAGAAGAGTGTCGATGTCGTGGTCATCAGCCAATAGACTAAAGAAGAACCAATCACACTGAACTATGTGTGTTCCCTTAAGAAGGATAGAAATGGAGTATTGGAAGTCCTCCTGCTCCTTGAAGGAATTAGAAGGTAATAATATAAATAAATCTAATGTCGGTCCACGAAATGTAACACATGTCTAGTGAATGAGTGTTAAGAAACCAAAGGTAATGCCATGAGCGTAGAATTTTTAGAGTGTGAAAGAGGAAAATCCATTAAAAGGATACGAGTGATGTGAAGGTAATATAACAACCCCAACAATAGAAAGAGGATCCACAAGAAAGGGTGGATCAAATATGATCTCGAAGAATTAGAAGTGATAAGAGTCCCAAAAGGGGAACTCCCAACAAAGGATATGAAGGACTCCTCTAAAAAACATGTAAAAGGATGATAAAATCCTTGTAATGCATTAAAAGTAGTATGCTGAAGAGATGACAAACGTCGACATATAATTTTCCCAAAAGGGAAGCTTGATAAACACATGTAAAAGGATGATAAACTCCTTGTAATGCATTAAAAGTAGGTCTTGCTGAAGAGATTACAAATGTCGACATATAATTTTCCCAAAAAGGCAAGCTCGATAAACGGAAGAGCGATGTATGATAAACATATGAAGGACTCCTCTAAAACACATGTAAAAGGATAATAAACTCCTTGTAATGCATTAAAAGTAGGTACTGCGAAGAGATGACAAACGTCTGACATATAATTTTCCCAAAAAGGGAAGCTTGATAAACGGAAAGAGTGATGTCGATAGGTATAAATCATCAACTAAAGGAGGAGGAGTAGAAATGGCCTCACACACTAGAAGTGGAAAGGAGGTAGATGCAATGATGGTATAAGGTTGAGAATGATACTTCTCAATGTATGTTGTGAAGGGAGGAATGCCAACATACTCACGGAATATGGCCAATAGGAGGAGAGGAGTCCTCAATAGTACTCTCATCATCGAAGTAGAAGCTGATTATGCTATGATATAATAATTGTAGCCTAATATAATGCAAGTTTGCAATAAATAAATTAATACTTTGAAATAATACAAAAGAAAACTAAGCTAGAAAATATGAAACCCTAATGTGGAAAAATGGTTAGAATAGCCTTAGGTGATTCGTAGAGGTTTCTGGTCTGTGTCGTAGTGGAGACTGACTAAACAGAGTGGAATACCATTGTATAGAAGCGTGGGGAATTAAATATCCAAAAAATTTGACTGGAATGAGGTGCCTGGAGAAGGATAAGGGTGCCCGTGGGTGCCCTAGTTTGGATTATGGGCACCCTGTTATGCCTAAATGCTCAGAAGACCTCCTCTTAGGTGTGGTGATAAGTTCACACTTGTTCACCTTTTTTTTCATGTATGTCATTAAATTCTGTAGAGTGCCTCTCTAATTTTAGAATGAATGAATCACTTGCAAAAACCCAAACAAAACATCAAACCCTAAAAAATAAATATGTAAATGAAGGGGTCAAATTTTCCTCAGCTACCAAATTGATGGATTTATCACTGAGTGTTGCACTACATCTCGGACCAACGATTCTAGGTGTGTGTGGAATTGTGACCTAGGTTACTCTGTTAATCGAGAATTTGTGAGTAGCGAGCACGTAACTAGATGTAGAATGTAAATAATGTGTTCATAGAAACAATAGACTCCTCTCCTATGAAGTGTGATGTAGATGAACCAACTTCTTATTCCTTGTGATGGAGCTAGATGGATGCAAATGTAGTTATAAATGCCTTGGATGAATGGAGCCTTAAGTGGATATAGTATATGCTTAGTGCTTGGTCTCATATTATGATCACATAAATTTATATTTATATGATTCCTTTGCTTGAATTTTTTAGTTAACCTCGAAAATGTTGACTATGAAAATATAAGATGCTCAAACAACTAGAAAGGGCGTAGAAAGTGTGACCAAAGTACGAAGAGGACAAGGGTGCCCGGAAGATACGGGGGCGCTTGGTGCTTTAGCATCTTGGATGGGTGGTAGTGTCTAACATGAAAATTTGAAAGGTGAAAAGACAGAATGAGCAAGTACAAGTGCTATAATGAAAGCATAAGCATAAAGCAAAGAAAGGTGATCAAAGACTGTGCTAATTAATACTTTTCTTACTTAGGAATCATATGAATAGTAATATGTAATCGAGACTAGATAATGACTTAAAGTGTGTGATTTTATGCCTACGGAAGAAACAATCCTCGTTATCGGGGATAGAAAAAAGTAAGTTTGTGTCGGTGTAACTATCATCATATGAAGCGGAAGAGGAGACAATCGAATCAACAATAGAAACAATGGCAACATGTGAAGGATCTCCAAACAAGGACTGAAAGATGTAGATATTGTAGGGAGTATGTGAGTCTACCACATGAAGGAAGAGAGGTCCAGAGACATGCAACATCAAGTGGCCAATAACACGGTTGTTGTAGTCACTAAATAACACACTTTGAGTACTATTTAGTCCTGATCTCATATTACTATTCATATGGTTCTTGAGTGAAAAGAGTAATTATTAACTCATGTCTTTGGCCATTTTTATATTACTTGTTGTCATACTTATGACATTACACTTCCATTTTCCTAGTTTGTATTGTCATTCTCCATCTCTCCCATTTATGATTGGGGCACCCCAGTGCCCTCATCCGTCTGGGGCACCTTGATCCCCTTTACACTTTAATCTCAACTTTTGGCCACTTTCTAGCTGTTTGAGCTTTCTATCTTTTGGTAGTCATCCTTTTCGGGGTTATTTACAAAATTAGAAAAAGAGAACCATATAAATATAACATTATGTGACCATAATGAGGGACCAAGCACTTGAACATCTACTATAACCATTTAGAGTTGCATCTATCAAAGGAATCTAAAGCTAAATTTGCATCCATCTTGCTCCATCACAAGGCACACAAGACTAGTTCATCTGAATCACACTTCATATGAGGGAGTCTATTGTTTTCATGCACACATTTACTAAACTCTACATCTAGTTATTTCTCACTACTTCACAAAGTGTGAATGACACAAGAGTAACCTAGGGCATGATTTGCACACACAAACTTAAAACTACATTTGGTCGGAGATGTAGTGCAATGCTCTGTTAGTAAGTCCACCATTGTGGCCGCTAAGGATAATATAACCCCTTCATATAAATCTTTATTTTTTTATGGTTTTAATGCTTTATCTCGGTGTATTGCGGGTGATTCTTTATTACAGGTCTTATAGCGGCATTCGACGCAATTGATTCGGTAACATTAGTGCAACAAGAAGAAAATACAAGCGAACATCTAGTGACACCTCGAGGAGGTTTTCGAGGTCATTTTTGTAGACCGGGGCACCCAAATATCGTACTAGGGCACCCAAAAATGCCCCTATCCATTTACAGAGCCCTAGTCTAGCTAGAAATCTCATATCTATACTTTCTTAGGATTCTATGTGGTTATTTCCTCCTCTTGTTTTTCCTAGTTCACACCTGCGACACAATCCTGCATCTTATTTGAATCGGCTAAGGCTTTCCTAAGCCTATTTACTTTTAGGGTTTCATATTTCATTGTTTAGATTGTTTGGTTCTATTTTACTACATTTTATTCCATTTATTTACTACTTTTCATAGCATCAAATTAGGCTAGAATATTCATATTTTAGATAACCATTTTGGTGAACCCCACTCTCGACACCACCTTTCACTTAGGGATATTTTTCTCTTCTTTATTATGGCTCAATATTCTGAATATTTTACCAAAGTTCATATTAAAACCATTACCGATCATATCACCGACCATCCTTAAGATATACATTTGCTACTCAATCAAATTCTTCTACCCTTCCATCCATCTCCATTGTACCCATTTCTATTAATACTCCTACTAATCATTATATCCCACCCCTTTTTTCACATACATGAAAGCCTCCTTCCACCACTTTGGTACTTAGGATCTAACCTCTTTACCAAGACCTTTAAACATAAATTCATCATTTCTATGAGGCTACTTCTCGTGCATCTCCATATTTGGATTCTACTTTACTACTACATACTCCATTTGCACCCGCTATATCCACCTATTCATTTCCACCAAAAATTTCACCCCTAAAATACCTATATTTAATGGCCATGGTGACCCCTAAGAGCATATCCGAGCTTTCCATGTGGCTATTCTAGATTTTGAGGATGATCGTATCCTCTTAGCTAAGCTTTTTCCTTGCACTATGCAAGACTATGCGATGCATTGATTTATGACCTACCTATCCATTCAATATCCTATTTCACACATCTAGTTGATGTTTTTCTCATGCATTTATCTATCAACATTGGCTCTAAGATCTCTTATGCTCAACTCGCACAACTAAAACAAGGATCTAACAAACACTTAACAAATTACATTTTAAGATATAAAATAAACTTAGCAAAGATGTCAATTTTTCTTATGGACTCTGAGTTTCAGGATTTATTCATCCAAATTCTACTACCTCCTCTCTAGGAGATTTTACTCTTTGAGACATCTCCTTCATTTGATCAACTCTGTCATACTTTTAAGCTTTGCGAAACCAAGCTCTTATCCATTAGAAACCTTAAATATCAAGAGCAATCATCTTCCTCCACATGTTTTCAAAATAAGACAACATTTAAACCATCTACAACTAAACCTACTGACACAAAAGTCACTATCAATGCGGTAGCTACTACTAAAGAAGTTCAGTCATAACCACCTTCGTTGAACATTCACAAAATTTCCTATTGCCCCACAACTTATCTTACAAAGATTCTTGAAAGAAATCTTATCACGCTTCCTCCACCACTTGAATTGGATCCATCACGACCAAAAGGAAGAAATTACAATGAAAATTTTCGATGTGATTATCACCACTGTGTGGGGCACTCTACCAATAGGTGTTTCAAACTCCGCACTATCATCCAAGATCTTATCGATAACAACAAGCTTGAATTTCTAGAGGCTACGAGAATCCACACTTTGGTCAATGAAAATCATAATCTCAAATTTTTGGTAAACCTCCTCTCTGCAACACAACAAGAATACAATTGATTCTTTGGATAATCATACTTATCACACATTGCCTTGACCTGCATCGAGGGCCCTTGATTTCTTAGTTGCTAACAACAACATTTCCCCCTTTGTTATTTCTTTCTCTGTTTATGATTGCCATGTGAAATTCTCCTCTAATCACTTACACATTAGTAAATCTATCAGATAGGTCCCTATCAATAATAATAAGGTTGATCCATCATGGTCTATCGAGTGCATGTTTTATTCTACTTCTTGATACCATAGGCTATCCACATTCACAAATCTTATATCCAATGAAGAATTCATATGGTGTCGTTAGGATACATGTTTGTTGGTCCCCTTAATATGTTGGTAACCTTCCTCATGGGACAAAAAGTTGATGGTTATGACATGCTTCTAGGTCTCAACTAGATTCATAGGTCTAAGTCCATCATCTCTATGAATCAAGTTGTTTCTATCGATGATGTAACTACATCTACTCCATGGTCATCTTCTCCTCAAGAACTAGTTCATGCATCCCCCGATTCATCTAATGCATCACGACCCATGTTAATTAAAGTGAAATTACTCCTAGTTCACCTACTCGTACACCATCCTTGTGGCATCTTTGCTCTACTAGTCATATACATATAGGCATAGTTCCATTCCTCACACAATTATCGCATCTCGACATAGGTCACTACCTCATTTTATTCCACGTAGATCTCCATTGCCTATGCATTTTTGGTACCTACATGTTTGTTGTATACTCATCCATCACATATATATAGACTTCACTCACCTATGCAACAACTATATACTATTCCACCACTACTAGCACATGATGATACACTTTCACCGCCATCCGCATTAGATGAGGCACCTTGACCTTCACATTCATTGCTTGGTTTAGTATCTAAAATACACTTAGGGGCATAACATTTACACCCCACAATCTTAGCATCAACACACCTCTCATACTTTCATTTACATATATCCACATTGTAGCATTTGCATAGTCATATACACCACATACATTGTCATTACCCTATGACGCACTCTTGTGTTTTGGTTCACACTTGATTGTTGAGGAATTTTACACACATAAACCCCACACTACACAATAGTCATTACACATTAGGCAATGCATATCAACATACGATACTCTATCATCTACAAATGGTACACTACATTATAGGCTATAGACATTGCATGTCTTCATATATTCCACATTTAACATTCTACATATTTCCATACATGCACCAACTCATAGTTATCACATATTGTGTGTTTTTATACCTCATACATGTCCCTGTAATATTGTTTCTTACATCTACTCTACATCTACACATCTTAGGTCCTATACACATATTGCATTACATATTGCTCGTCTTACCACAAATAGTATGCATTTTACATATTTAATTCTACGCGTTGCACTTACTACGCGATGACACACTCTAGTCTCATAGTCCATATTGGACTTTTGATGGTATATACATCACAAAATGGACCACATAAAACTTACACATCCATTCATTCATGCCTTGGGCTAGAGAGTCACTTCTTTTAGCATCATCTTGTGATAGGTTATATCATCACTTTCACTTACATTGTTTAGTGGTATACACTTTAGGATACATCACCACTCCTTTTTATTTCCTCTTGTCATGATACATGATTAGGCTATAAATTCACACACAATTCATCTCTATGTCGTATTTCATCACTACACACTCATCATAGTGCGCTACATACAATACACACTTCGACCATTTCCCGATGACACACTCTCATTTGTGGTACATTCTTGACTTCACGAGGGGGCATACTAAATGAACGTCACTCCATACAACTCCATTCATTTAGGGGAACATAACTCCTATTATCCACTTTGCATTCCATTACATCTATCCATAAAATAATACATTTTATGATTGTGTTTACTCTTTCTCGCACTTACTTTTACATGTTCACTTTACTACACATGTTAGATAGATCTTTTAATGTCAATATGTTTACCTTATATGTTCGTTCACATCCTCTTATAGTTGAAATAGAAGACAAAAATCTTCTACACCCAATATCGATGCTTGACACACTAACTACATCTGGGGGCATCTACATTCGTATGCTACATGTGTTATTGATTCATTTTTTTTCATAGAATAATACTTTGATTTATACATGCTTTGACATACTTATTATTTTCATAACATACTAATGGGTGTTTCATGTGTAACATTTGTTATGAAGGGATATTTGCCTCTATACTTGTTTGTCACTTTTGTCTTCCATTTTCTTCTATTTCATGTTATTATTTGTAGGTTTTCCCTTTGTTGTGTTCACACACTTGTTTTTTTGTGGCCATGATGACCTTGAGTGTTTTGTGACATTGTGAGTGGTGTCCCATGTTTGCAACCCACTTTTCATGGACTATTATTGTCTTCTTGGGTGTTTAGATTATGTGCTTGTGTACTAGATTACACACTATTTTCTTGGATTATACTTTTCTCTACGTGCATGTTTTTTCGTACTAACACTTATTTTCTAGCAAATTGTTTGTGTGTGCCTTGGTATTCACCAAGCACATTTCCTTCCCCATGTAGGGAACTGTTTCACTATACATGGTCGGTCCTCTTTATGGGACACATCCTCATATACGCGATGTCGCATGCACCCCCAAAGAGGGGGCATCATTTTGGGTTTACACATGGTATCAATACTGATTCATTCTACAGTCTTAATCCATGGCATAATTCAGTTTACGGTGAGTGGGTTCAAGATAGTCTAAAAACTCCATACACAATGAATTTTATAGGGAAAATTGTCCTTAGTATTCTAGGGAGTAGTTACGGGTTAGAGGATACATCAGAATTTCCTCCTTACACTACTTTGGCCACTAGAGTCGATCACAAAAAAACTAGATAGTATAAAGATTTCTTCACCAATCTCAAGGAAACAATTACAGGTTGGAGAATAACCAAATTTCTCCCTACACTTCTTCAGCCACAGTGGCGTGAGATCATCCAAAAAACTTACACTTCATCAACAATTACAAGATATCCTTTATACACCATTTTGTCTCATCAAGGATCATGTGCACATGTTCCTTGTTCCTTGTCATTTTTGTACTATTTTCACATGCATTTTTACACATATACATGCATATTTGACTACTTGATCGTCTTCTCTTTTACAGGTCCATTCGTATGGGAAGAAACTAGTCAACAACAATACACAAATGGTGGGTACACATGATACTACGACCATGTAAGTACACTACACATTAAAATCTACACACACGTTTCGCCCTGGGTTCACTTTCATCCCTTTTTACACTTTTTGCATATTTAGTGTCGATGCTCCATCTTTTTGTCACTCCATGCTTTGTCTAGTCCCTCGGTGTATTTCCTACATCACTCTACATAGATTATTAGATACACATATCTATCTACTTTATGTTCTTGAGCATTCTTCTCACCAAAATAAATTGGGGAAAACTGTAGTCACTAAATCATGGACTTTGAGTCATTATTTATTCTCAGTCTCATACTACCATTCATATGGTTCTTGAATGAAAAGAGTGATAATCAATCCATGTCTTTGGCCATTTATATATTGCTTGTTGTCGTACTTCCAACCTTACACTTCCATTTTCCTAGTATGTATTGCCATCATGCGTCTCTCCCATTTATGAATGGTGTGCCCAACTAGGACTAGGGTACCCTAGGTGCCATGGTCCCCTCTTGGGTCCTCGATCCCCTTTACACTCTACTCTTACCTTTTGGGAACTTTATAGCCATTTGAGCTTTCTATATTCTTGGTGGTCACCTTTTTGAGGTTAATTACGAAATTAGAACAAGAGAAGAATATAAATATAAAGGTATGTGACCATAATAAGGGATGAAGCACTAAACTTATACTATCTCCATCTAGAGTTGCATCCATCAAAGGCATATAAAGCTACATTTGTATCTATCTAGCTCCATCACAAGGCATACAAGGTTGGTTCATCTGCATCACACTTCACATGAGGGGAGTCTATTATTTCCATGCACACATTTACTACATTCTACATTTAGTTATTGGTGCTAATTCACAAAGTGTGACTAACATAAGAGAAACATAGGGCATGATTTGCACACAACCCTAGAACTTCATTAAGTTTGAGATGTAGTGCAACACTTAGTAAGTCCACCATTGTGGCCACCGAGGACATTCTAAGCCCTTCATATGCATCTTTATTTTGTTAGGTTTTGATGTTTTTAGATATTTGTAGGTGATTCTTTATTGTAGGTCTTACATCGACATCCAACGCTTGATTCAGTAACATTAGTAAGAGAAAAAGAAAATAAAAGTGAACATCTAAAAATACCTCGAGAGGATGGTTTAAGGCTATTTCTATAGACCGGGGGTGCCCAAATCTCCGACTAGGGCGCCCCAGGCACCCCCATCCCTTTACAGGCACCCGGTCAAGTGGAGAGCTCAAATATGTAATTTATTTGGCTTCTTTGTGGTTGTTTCCTCCTCCTTTTTTTTCAAGTTCACACTGCGACATAGTTACGTATTTTTTTCGAATTAGCTAAGGCCTTTTCTAACCCTCTTTTTTAGGGTTTCATATTTCTTTGTTTATATTGCTCGTGTCTATTTTACTACACATTTTATTCCATTTATTTACTTCTTTACATAGCATTAGATTAGGCTAGAATATTCATATTTTAGATAATCAGCCGTACATGTTGAGATAATCCTCAAGATGAAAAGAATCGGTGGGTGCATGAACTAACTCATATAAAAAGTGAGAAAGGACCTCATGAGTAAAGTAACGTTCCATAGAATCACACCATGACGTATAGTTCTCCTTACTAAGAAGAAGTAGTGGATGCTTTATAAAACAATCCTATGATGCTCAAGTATGAAAAGATAATTCTCCATGATATGTCTAAAATAAGTGCAAGGTGTATGAGAAGAGGGTGTGTGGATACAAGTAAGGTTACAAGAGGCGTCGGACTCGGTCGAGAATGCATCTGCGTACAATAGAAGACCTAAAAATTAATGACAACCCCCATGTTTGTGGAAATTTATAAGTAGTGTGTGATTATGATAAGGTGTGTCCATGTGACGTGGGATAGTTGGCCACTCACCTTGTAGTAGGTGATGAACCACGCATAATTAGAGGTCACAATAAGTCCTAGTTGGAAGCATAGGAACAACACACAACCAAGCGTAAAAGGGTGTAAGTAAAACAAGGGTAAACACACTGCTTTGCTCATTATGAGAAAATGTGTCCCACATCATAAAAAAGGGGCTCTCTTATTACAAGGTTATGACAGATGCACTCACTAGCCGCAATAGAAGAAGAGCACTACAATGTAATAACGAGCTAAAGGGGGCCCAAAAACACCAAAATCAGCTCTAGAATGTGTACAAAACCATCAAAAATGCCGATTGGGGTCCAAATGGGACCTAGACACTCCAGAAAGGCTACACACACTCCCATAAAATGGTCAACGGTAAAAATTCCTAGTAACCCTAGTTCCGAATATTTTTGCCCGATTTTACTATTTTAAGAAAATGCACGAAAAAAATTAAAAAGGGCTATAAATTTAAAACTAGGAATTACTTGATCAATTTAATTCCTAAAACCACTTAGGCAAGAAGAACCACCTAAATGGTATGTTATTAGATCCTAACACAAATGCTAAAGACCTAACAACATATAACTAAACTACCCTTATAAAACATCGACCCACATTATAAAAAACCACCTTATAAATTAAACCCAACCACTTTTAATAATAAAACAGCCATTATTAAACCTGAATCACAACCACCACTAAATAATTAAAACCAACCACTATAATGTGAATAGGCTTCAAAATGAAAAAAGGTGAGAGTGTAGACACAAAATCATACACTTGGGTACATTTCTATGTCCTAAAAGCATACTTGCATTAATATGATTCCTAAGCGAGAAAACTAGTAATTGATAGCTATCTTTGGCCTCTTTTCTTTGTTTCTTATCTTCTTTCTGGTCTTTTACACCCTACATCTCAATTGATACTTTACTTGTTTATCTTTTATGACTTCAGAAACAAGTGCCCAACCAAGACGCCAACGCCAAAATTCCCTTGTCCTTTGGGCACCCTTGAACCTTTTTTATCTTACTCACTTATTTTGGGTCTCTTTTATCTTTTGGGCATCTTATTTTCTTATGGGTTGGCCTTTTAGTTTTCAATTATGAAATTCAACTAAGGGAATCATATAAATAGACAACAATAAGACCAAAATAAAGGACCAAACTCTAAACAACTATTATGATCGCCTAAACTTGCATCCAAAGGTATCTAAGAGAACAAAAGACATCCATCTAACATCCATTCAAGGGACAAGGGACTGCACTTTCTACATACACTTCATAGGAAGGGGAATTTAATTTTATCATCCATACATACTATCTACATTGCTAAATCTAGCTAGCACACTATCAAGTGGACTTACACAAGGGTATCCTAAGACATGATTCTTTCACACACTCACAAGAACTACTTGGAGTCTAAGATGTAGTGAAGTACTCGGTCATAAGTTCACTTAGTATAAGCACTCATTCGTAATTGTAGCGACACTTTGTGTAACACGGGAAAAATTTAGTTATCATTATTTGTGCAATCATGAGTGCCCAACAAAAGACTCAGTACCTAGGTGTCCCTGACACAGTTCATGTTATTGTTTGTAGGATTTACCCTTTTTTGTGTGCACACACATGTTTGTTTGTGGCCATGATGGCCTTGATTGTTTTGTGACATCGTGAGTGGTGTCCCATGTTTGTAACCCACTTTTCACGGTCTAGGATTGTCTTCTTGGGTTTTTACATTATGTGCTTGTGTTTTAGCTTACACACTATTTGTTTGGATAATACTTATTTTCTATGTGCATGCTTGTTTGTACTAACTCCTATTTTCCAACCACTTGTTTGCATGTGCTTTGGTATTTATTGTTATCCCAAATGTGCCCCCTGCTCATTTTGTGGCTAACTCCTTTACATCTTTCCTTCTCTTGTGCCTCAGTCAGAATATTTTGTTTTCTAGGCACTCAAAACCTTCTAGAAATGGCACCATTGGATAGAGCTCTCTCTCATCTTTCCAGAAAGGTAAAGTTTTCCTCCTAACTCATATTTTTCAAGTTATGGCTCGGCGGAGTTTTTGTGGGAAATTTTCCCTTAGAGGGCCCGCAGCCAATCAGAATGTGCCACATGGCACCTGGAGTGGCGGAGTGTGGGGAAAATTTGAATTTTTTTCCAAAGACCAAACGGGTAAAAATTCAAACTTTTTGCCCGCCGATCCGATTTTGGCCTGTTTTTGCCCTAAATTTTCAAATCGCCATATCTTTCGATCCAGAGCTCAGATTTTCACGTTCTTTATATCAATGGAAAGCTGGTGAAATTATCTACATGATTCTAGGTTAAATTTTGCATTTTGGTTCATTTTTGAGAGAGAAAATCAAGAAACATCTCTGGCACGTGGTAATGGCCAGAAATGACGTTTCAACAACCAATTTTAATGCAAAATGGTTTGCATTCTTCTTCAGCATGGCCAAAAATGTCAGGGCATGGGTCTATAAGAATGCCCATGCTATTTTAATGCATCTTCATTTAATGGGGAATGGCTCCCACATTTTTTACATGTTTTCTCTCTCCTGGGCTTGACCCATGCGTTGTAAAAGCGATTTGGCTAATTTTTTGTTGGGGAACATTTTTTTGACAAGCAGTGACTTCTTCTTTCACCTCAACAAGTGATTTTTGCAAGTATCGAGACCTTCTTCATGATTGTAATGAGTTTCGCCTCTTTGATGTTGCAAATGCAAGGATTTTGACAAAGTGAAAATGACAGTGCAGACTCTGTGATCAATTTTCAGTCCTTTGTTTGTATTGTCTTGTTTCATTTCAAACCTCTAATTACATCTTATCATCCTGTGTATGATGTTTCATGTTGCATTTCATGAAATTGTGTCAATTTGCATGAACAAGAAGTGTTCACCACTTCTTTGGTGTATCACCTATTAGTTTAGTTTCAATTTTTGTACTTTCTATCTCTGTCTCCTTGGAATTTAGAGTAGGATTAGGATTTAAACCTCTGCAATTGTGTAAATAATAGATCTGATCAGAGGAGTTTGAGGAACCAGTCTCTAATATGGAGATTCCTCTCTCATTTTACAAGTCCCACACTTAGAGAGAGGTTTCAATGTTGTGCAATCACACTAGATGCCTGAAACATCAACTTAGAAACCTGATTTGCATCTAGGGGTCTTTGCTTGATTTGCCACAACAGTTTTGGCAAGCCCGGTGGGACCTTAGAGGTCTCATTTTCATTGCAGCAAAGTTGATGTGCATCTGCTGCAATTTTCTTGCTTAAAAGAGCTATAAATTGCACATCTAGCGACTCCAAGGAAGAAGAATCAGCTGGTTTTAGCAGTGTAGACCTGAAAACTCATGAGAAGAATCAACACAAGGTCAAGAATTTGGAGAGGAAGAGGTGTCTTTGTTTGAATATCTCGTAGTTATCTCCAAGATTAAGGAAAAGTGGGAGGAGAATCCAAAGGTCTCCATCTCCACCAAATAGAAATCTCTCAACTCCTCCACTGGTAGGCCTTTCATTCAGTCAACAAGGGTTCTAAGACCAATTAGAATGGCACAAAACAACCCCTATGTCAATTTCACTCTGGGGAGCAGAGACCACTTTCTCTCAATGCACAAAATCCAATCCCGTTGCAACATTGAAGAACATTCCATACTTCACTGGAGAGAATCGGACTACTCCTTGTGATCATGTTAAAGACATTGCCAATCTTTGTGCAATTCATGAAATCAATGAGATGCAAGATTCTTTGTCAAATTCTTTGGCATCTTCATTCAAGGGGAAGGATTTGCAATAGTTTAGAAGCCTTGCCTTAGGTTCTATTCAAAATTGGAACCAGCTATGTGTAGCACTTCATGAGAAATTTGGAGAGAAGGGAGACAACTTGTCTCTTTTGGAGCAGTGACAACCATCAAGAGAGCTCCCAATAAGCAGCTGACTGATTTCAACTTCAGATTTCAAAGGAATTGGGAGAGAATTCCAGTGGCAATCAGGCCAATAGCAGAAGGTGCTTTTCTTTACTATCTCAAAGTTCTAAATTCTGATATTTCTATGTTAATTCAGTCCATGGGAGGCACAACTATCCCCATTGCTTATAGCATTGCCATTAGAGCTGAAAATTGTTTGATCCAAGCTGGCAAACTAGCCCCTAGACCTCCCATGCCATTGTTTCCAAGTTTAGAGAGCCCAAACACTAATCAAGCACCTAATTTGGCTCCTTCTCCCACTCCTTGAAATCAGAATTCAAGTGAAGCTTCCACTTCATCTTCTAGTGCCTCAAATGAACTTCAAGAAGTCATGAAGCAATTACAAAATTTAGGTAATGAGCTGGTTACTCTCAAGAGGCAACAAGCCCAAAGTTTTAGACCTTCCTTCCAGCCTCAAGCTCATCCTAACAGGAAGCCATATCAACCTCATAGACCACCCAATCCAGCTACAAATCTAAATCAAGTAAGGCCTCCTGCCAACATACCATTTTAGCCCTATAATCTAAATGCTATATCTACCTCTAAGGCATTGGTGCCAACACAAAACAACATTGCTCAGGAGTATGATTGGTGTTTTCCATGCAATGAACCTCACAACCAATCTATGTGTTTCAACGGTGCCTTGAATCAAGAATTAATGGTGACAACTACTGGTGTGGAGGGTGAGGGCAGTCAAGGAAACAACCAACAACAAGAAACATTGCAGCAGCAATCAGCTCCAAATGACACCACACTTGTGAACTAACAGGCAGAGGATTTTTGTGGCAAAAATCAAACAGTCTCTTAAGGTGTTGCAGCCAACACAAGGTCAAAAAGAAGGAATTTGGGTGAAGAACAGCCATTAGCTCCAACCAATCCACAACCTTTTATGGCTCCACAAATGGTTGGCAAACAAAATCTAGTTGTAAATGCACAAGGGCAGCCAAGAACAGCTCCTAGACCAACTCAAATACCAGTTGTTGCTGCCCACATGCAAGGGATGAATATGCAAACCAAGGGACAGAAAAGAGATCCTTCATCACCATTTAGTATCATTGATCAGATGAAGAAGACAAATGTAAATATATCAATGTGGGAATCCCTATCTATCCCAGGCCAGAGAGATTTGCTACAAGCTACCATGAAGGACTGGCCAACTTCGAATCAGCAAGTCCAAATGCAAGAGAAAGTGCTCACAAATGCTGCCCAGCCTGAAGGGAATCATGGAGGACAACAAGGTAAAATGTTGAAGCCCCCTCCTTTTTATGTCTCATTAATAATTGGAAACCAATTGGTGCACAATTGCATGATTGATTCGGGGCAAGTAGCTCAATGATGCCCAAGCAAATAGCTAATCAGCTAGGACTTCAATATGAAACCATATCCAAAGGAGTAGTGTAGTTGGATGGGACAACAGTAACAACAGTTGGGGTGATTAGAAAATTGAGTCTTACCTTGCATGCATGTCCAAATGTTGTTGTTTTACAAGATGTATCAGTTATAGAACTTCCACCACTCTTTGCCCTATGTTTGTCAAGAGATTTCACAGCCAAGATTGGAGGATATTTGTCTGCTGATTGGTCACACATCTTTGTTCGGGAATGAGGTATGGAACCAAAGCTACAATCAGGTCTCGAACCTATTGCAAACTTCCACATTGATCCCTACACTCCAAGTCGATCAATGCCAACCCATTCGGCATTTGATCAAGAAGATCACCCAAGCATCGATGAAGTGACACTAAGGTTGGAAGCATCCCGGATCTAAATCTTGATGAATGGGAAAATAAGGTGCATGCTTTTGATCCTTATCAAGAAGTAGAAGAATCGAGCTAGGGTTTTATTGCATACATCAAGAAGATCAGCCCATTCCTAGCATCACCAAGCCAAACCACAAGGATGACAATGAGGTATGGAAGCTATTTTTTGATGGATCAAGGAGTAGACAAGGTGCAGGAGGTGGAGCTATGCTTATTTCACCTCAAGGAGTAAAGTACTATTCAACTTTTAGATTTCAGTTTGCATGCTCCAATAACACTGCTGAATATGAAGCCTTGGTGCAAGGGATGCATTGGGCAATAAAGAGAGGAATAAAGAACTTGCAAGTCTTCGGTGACAGTGAGTTGATTGTCAACCAGGTCAAGGGGCAGCATGTTGTCAAGAATGATCTACTCAAGTGCTACAAGAACAAGGTGTGGGACCTCATTGAAGATTTTGAGGGTTTTGGCATCAAATTAATTCCTAGGAAAGAGAACCAAGCTGCTGACAGGCTTGCAGCAGTTAGGGCAGCCTTTGACGTTGTGGAGAGCATTCAAAAAGATAAGGTACAGCCAAACATCCATGTGATTGTGAGGCCTTCAGTGCCGGATAACAATGTAAGTTGGCAAGTGTTTGAGAGTGACCAGCAAATCATCCATTTCTTACAAGAAGCTGAGTTCTCACTAAAAATTAGGAAAAATTAGAACAACAGTATGGTGACCAAGTGGTACAACTGAGAACTAACAAGCTACCCAAGGGACTTATCACTTTGGAGTCCATTTTCAATCCCAATGATCAGTTTAGGAAAGAGAAAGAAAACATTCAGGTCAAGAGAGAAGATTCAGTATCCATCTTGGTGGAAGAGAACAAACCATTGCAAATTGGAAAGATGACAACTGAACAAGAAAGGTATGAGTTCATACAGCTATGTCAAGAGTTCCCTGATGTGTTTTCTTGGAGCTACGAAGATTTGAAAGGTTTCAATCCCAAGTTAGCTCAGCACACCATTGAGTTGGACCCAAATACTAAGCCCATCAGGTAGAAACAAAGGCCAGTCAATCCACACATGGAACCTCTCATGAGAAAGGAATTGAACAAGTTGATTGAGTCAAGAATCATATTCCCAATCAAGCATTCTAGTTGGGTTGCCAACTTAGTTCCAGTCAGAAAGAAGAGTGAGAGAGATCATTGTGTGTTGACTTGAGACGTGAATAGAGCATCTCTCAAGGACCATTACCCACTCCCTATGGAGCGAATTTTGTAAGTTGTGGCTGGCTTTGAGAGGTTTTCACTACTTGATGGCTACTCGGGCTACAATCAGATTATGGTGAAGGAAGAAGATCAGTTCAAGACAACCTTCACAACCAAATGGGGAACATTTTTTTTGGATAGCAAGCTTCTTCTTTCACCTTCAACAAGTGATTTTTGCAAGTATCAGACCTTCTTCATGATTGTAACAGGTTTCTACCTCTTTGATGTTGCAAATGCAAGGATTTTGACAGTGAAAATGACACGGTGCGAGACTCTATGATCAATTTTCGAGTCCTTTGTTTATATTGTCTTGTTTCATTTCAGACCTCTAATTGCATCTTATCATCATGTGTATGATGTTTCATGTTGCATTTCATGAAATTGTGTCAATTTGCATGAACAAGAAGTGTTCACCACTCCTTTGGTGTATCACCTATTAGTTTAGTTTCAATTTTTGTACTTTCTATCTCTGTCTCCTTGGAATTTAGAGTAGGATTAGGATTCAAACCTTTGCAATTGTGCAAATAACAGATCTGATCAGAGGAGTTTGAGGAACCAGCCTCTAATATGGAGATTCCTCTCTCATTTTACAAGTCCCACACATGGAGAGAGGTTTCAATGTTGTGCAATCACACTGGATGCCTGAAACATCAACTTAGAAACCTGATTTGCATCTAGGGGTGTTGCTGATTTACAACAACATTTACCAAGTACATTCCCTCCCCCGTAGGGCATTATTTCAAGATATACACGGTTGATCATCTTTTGATGCCGCATTCTCATATATGTGACATCACATGCACCCCAAAGTTGAGTCTACGGTATTCATCCATGATATAGTTCAATTTCCGGTGAGTGGGTTTAGACTAGTCTACGAACCCCATACACAATGAATTTTATAGGGCAGATTGTTATTAGCATTCTAGGGAGAAATTATAGGTTGGAGGATACAACAAAATTTCCTCCATACACTACTTTTCCATTAACATTGGATCACCAAAAAAACTAGACAATACAAAGATCTCTTCACCAATCTCAGGGAAGCAGTTATAGGTTGGAGAATAACACAACTTTCTTCCTACACTTCTTCACCACGGTGGTGCGAGATCACCCAAAAAAATTACACTTCATCAATGATTTACAAGATATCCTTTCTACACCCCTTTGTCTCATCATAGATCAGGTGCACATGTTCCTTGTTCCTTGTAATTTTTTAGTATTATCACATGCATTTTTACTCATATACATGTGTATTTGACTACTTGATCTTCTTCTCTTTTACGGGTCCATTCGTATGGGTAACAAGTAGTCAACAACAATAAACACATGGTGGGTACACATATGATAATAAAAATGTAAGTACGCTACACACTTGATACTAAACATGTAAGGCAAAGCATGAAGGAAGGGCTCGGGGCAGCGTAGAACACCAACACGAGGATGACACCAAGGAAAATGTAAGGTTGGATGGAAAACACGCGAGAATAGTGAGATCGGGGCCAAGAAAATTACATGTGGGTACATCAACAAGTAGGTCGAGCAAGTAATGAGCCAAAATAGGGGCACCGAGTGTAAGGCGAGGTGAAATAAGAGAAAAAGATCGATGAGAAGTGGTGTGCTAGGAGCTCGTACCAAGAAATAAGTTGGAGCACGGGATCAAGTTGAAGGCACCATAAAAACCACATGGTCAAAGCAACTGAAATGCAAGAGAAAACAAGAAGAATAAACTATAAACAAAGCGAGGTAAGGTGGAATAATGCAAATTGAGCCACAATAATAAGTGATGAGTTGGGAGGGCCAACTCGATTCCCATCTCGGAGAGTTGGGGGCAAGTTGGGCCCAAAAGAAAGATTTAAAAACCTCAAAAACTGCATAGAACCAACACCAAAAACTATGAATTGCAACATGAATATGAAAAACACCTCCATTGCATGTAAGGCCGGAAAACTTGTAAAACCCGAATACACAACCCAACAACCTCAAACAAGATTTAAAACCCATAAATGAGACCAAATAAATGCATTTAATGCATGAATGGAATATCCATTATGAAACTTACACACAAAACCTAAAAATGCATAACCAAGAGTAATAGGGTGATGGTAGACCGTGAGTAGTGTGGATCCCAAAAACGTGCGCTCTAACACCATGAAAAGAAAGTGAAAAAGTGATAACATGAGGATCTATGGGATAACATGAACATCGACGAAGTTACACTCCGAAAACGTAATAAGGTTCTATGGGGAGCAAGCATCAGCTATGAAATGTGCATGTAAAGAATGGAAAGGGTCTCATCCCCTCTTATAGATTTGAACAAAAGGGGTACAAATAGGGGTGATGTGTAACCCCCAGTGTAAGTAATCATACCTCCTCAAGTGGGGAAGGAGAGTTACATTCCTTAAATAGAAGTAACTCCCATATGACACATTGACGTACATTAACACATATGACATAAGGAATATTTCATAACCCCTACGATACCTAAGACCTATGACCTCACCTAAGTGAGAAGTCTTACCATGTGATGTAGAAAATGCACCCGCCAACAAATTTGTGGACACATTTTGTTTACTTTTTGGATATGGTTTTATCATGGGATCTCTCTCTCTCTCTCTCCCAAAATTTTGGATAGAAGTATGGAACTTCTTGAAGCGAATTTGGTGTTTTGGTTACAATTTTTTTTATTGTTGGATGGATGATATTTTGGGTTTTTCCCTTACCATTGATTTGCTCACTTGGAGGCTTGTTTATCCTCTCTCCCATGGGCTTGGAGGGAGGCTAACATGCTATCCTTGGTTAGATGTGACATACAATGATGTCATTTGGTTTGGAGGTTAACCAAGTATCCTCTTGAGGTTTATATCTATTTTCTCATTGAAGATGTAGCTTGGAGATAAGGTGGTTTTGGGATATTGACTTCTTTTTTGTGAAGGTTGATTTAATGAATATTTTGGAATGTTGTTCTCACTTTCCGGGAGGCTTGTATAACTTGTATTTTATGTTTTTGCAATCTTGTATTTTCAATGAAAGGAAACATATTAGTTTCATTCTTGTTTGGTAAATGATGGAAACTAGATTTGTAAATATTGCTCTTGGAATGAGGAAATATAGTTTAGATAGTATTATATTTGGTTAAAAGTAGGATTGAAACCAATGTACAAACATCGCATCTTAGAATAATGAAATTATATCTTGGTACAAATAGGTAATGAGGAAAGGTAGTTTAGATTATATTATACTTGGTTAAAATTAGGATTATAACTAATGTAAAAATATTGCATCTTATAATAATGAAATTATATCTTGGAACCCATATTTGTAAATATTGATCTTGGAATGAGGAAAGATGGTTTAGATTGTATTATACTTGGTTAAAAGTAGGATTGAAACTAATGAACAAATATTGCATCTTAGAATAATGAAATTATATCATAAAGAGGATTATATCAAGCCTCTTTCACAAAGCTCTCATTTTTTCCTCTTTCATTTTCTTGTCTGCAAGTTTTTAGAGAAACTAAGGGAACAAGAAGTTGGAGATGAATTCTTTATTTACATCCATACCCCATGCTCATTCTAGTTCCTTGTTTATGGTTTATTTCATTGCATTTTCTTCCCCAAATCTAGTATTCTTTCCATGGGATTTGTATTATCAAAAACCATATTTTAATTCTCTTTTGTTTTACTTATTTCATCAAGTAAAAAATATGTTTGTGTGTGTTTGATGTTTATATATATTTTTGTAGACACCCTAAAATATCTCATTACACATTTTAAACCTCTAAAATCATCTCGTAATTACTTCACAATACATTATGACCATTTTCGATCAATTTTGATATATTCCGCTAATTTTCAATGTTTAATAACATTTTACGACATTAAACCATAACAACCTAATCATTCTTATTCCTTGAACATGGTCTCTAATTATTTAACATTCACATTATAAACTATGTTACATTCTTTTCCCATTCTTGTGATTAATTAATTAATCATATCACTCTTATCATTCATCCCTTATGTCATTAGCTAATTTTATTAGCTAGTTTAAATATAAACTTAATTAAATAAATCATACATTATCCATTTACACATCACCTCTTATCCACTTTCAATTTACTAGTAAACATCACAAGTTAACTAGAGAAAAATAAATCAATTAAAGATTGAATCATTAAATATATGCAAAAGGATACATTTATATTAAATTAAATCATGCATTTGAGTTAACTAAAATATACCATAAAACATGACATTCCAAAATGAAATTAAATCACTCCAAAAGCTAAAAGTCACATCACTTTTTTGGGTGAATAAAAAAATACATGGATTTAATATTTCAATGCAAAAGCTAAAAATATACAAAATCATGTGCAACCTTTTCCAACTCAAAATAACTCATCCATGCAATCTCAAAACAACTGTTCAACTCTTCAATCAAATTAGAAACTCAACTAAACAATTCAATCATGCTTTAGTTAACTTCACATCAAAAAATTTACTCACAAAAATCAAGGATCGATATTCTCTTCCCCTCATATATAAATAATCACTCATTCTTATCCAATTATCATCTTTGGAAGCTTTAAAATTTGCATCATTATTGTCTTGGATTATCATTCAATCTCACATGTCATTATGTTTTCCAATTGATCACAAATTTACAATCAAATTAGTCATTCAATCATATTTCTCGTAGCTTCAAATTTACTTCCATTTGGAACACCTTTTGAGCATCCACAAATAAATTGTATCAAAAGATTCAACAAGCTCGGTGCTTCATTCCAAGATTCAACAATCTCATCCGAGGTTACAAGGAGATACAAAGGAATATATTGTTTGCTTTTATTTGATTTATTAATTTCTTTTTGTAGTATTTATCATTAGGTTAATTATTATTTACCTATATATTAATTATGCATTTCATATTAATTAATGTATTTATTAATTATATGGTTATATCTAATTATAAACCATATTATTGTTTTTTATTCAAACAATAAAAGTGTTGTTATATTGTTTTAACAATATAATTGTTTGGTTGTAGTTATGCTTCCCGGATGTAATATTGGAAGCTTATGTAATATGGAATATGGTTGCACCTGTGCAACTTAGTTTCTTGTTTGTATTTGGCTGTGCAATATCTATAAATATTGCAGCCCATTCTTTGTAATGTTGGTTGATTCTGATTAATAAAAACTTCAGGCTTCCATCCATGTTCACATTTGGTATCGGAGCGAGAATATGGCTGTGATGCGAGAGAAAAGGGTGAAGGAGAGGTTGTAGTAGGAAGATAAGTGTCTTGGAGAAGAATTTTCTTTTCTCGGAGAGCTTGTGTTGCCTCCAGTGAACTTCCCAAACAACCCCGCATACCCACAACCCTCTCTTTCATCCTGGTGTTTAGAACGCAATTTTTTTCTTACACTAGTGCACCCAACACTGAGGCAAATTTTTGCAAGTCACATCTAACAAGTTGGCAACACCACTATATTTGGAGAAGTTTGTGCTATTTCGGTGAATCGAGCTCACATAGTTTGCAGACCGAGTTCTGATCGAGCTCATATTCCTTCTCACTGAGTGATTGGATTGGCGTTTTGCATCGGGTCGATCTACAGACCGAGTTCTATTTCTTGGCTGTCGTGTAAGCATTTGCACCGAGCTATTTGAAAAGGGAGCTTGCCATTTAATTGTGCTGGTTTTTTTTTGAAAGGCCAGGCTAAACATTGAAATCCAAGCCTCCTACACGACCTGTAACGCACAAAACAATGGTGCCATTTAAAAAAGCGAGACTCCTCCATGACCAGACCTACTGTTCACACTTCCACTTTATCCTCCATGCCAATGAAGCTCCTGCACAAAGAAACCAGCCACGTAGACCTATAAAAAAGTCAAAACCATTGAAAAGAAGCGGTAAAGAAAGAAATAAAAAAAATGACTTGCACAAAAGACAAGGTCTCAAAACAAAAAAATGGTGAAGGAAACCCTAGATATTTGCAAAAACTACGGTTTTTCAATAAAAAGAGAGCTCCAGATCCGGTTTTTGTGCTTGGAGAATACCCTAAATTCACCTTCCACGCATGTAGCCACGTGGAGCTTCATTCAAATTGCTTCTTTCAAAAGGTTAGTCAGTTTTACATTTGTTTAAATACAAATTTGTTCATTCTATTTAACAAGTGCACAAGCGGCCAAGGTGGATAGACCAAATGACTTAGAAGTGGGAGGTGTGGGGTTTGAATCCCACCCCAATTTTTCATTTTGAAATTTTGGCAGAACCGCTAAATTTAGTTGAAAATTCAAATTTAGTTATAACTAACTAAATTTAGCGAGAACATCCCTAATTTAGGGTTAATTTTTTTTCTTCCATTCAGCGTATTTTTTCATTCCGGGCAACTTTTTCCAAAGGGGGGATATCTAAAAATTTCATTTTTAGCTGGTTTTCTGCAATTATTTGTATTTTGGGTCGTATTGGGCTCCGGAGGCCACTAGGGCCCACAAAACAATTTTTTTTGACTGCCATTCAAATTTTTCAGATTTTTGAATGTAATTTGTATACTGCATTATATTGTACTAATTTACAGGTTTCCATAGTCAACTGCAAACTTTGTAACTTCGCTCAAAAGCGGCGGGATATTGTAATCACAAAAAAAGTAAAAAAATTGGTTTTGAAACACTCACGAAATCCTAGATCTCATTCGTAGGGTTTGGTATATACGGTGCCTCTGGGAAGCACTTACGGGTAAAGTCGTCATGACTACTACTAAACTTAATGCCTAATATAGCTACAACAACATCGTCATCAGGAATCGACCCTTTAAATTGATGGGAGTAATAAGGTCATAATGCACACACTATGAGCCATCCCATCCGTCTGTGAACGATTGCACGACATAAATCTGGACTGAGAAATTATTCGAGTATATGGTGAAGTTACACATGCGTATGAGGATATTTCTTTGAGCGGTGTCAATAATTACATGAGACCCCATCAATACTATCTTGGTACCACGTATTGAATTCTTTCTTTGTACGTTAATGCCTCTTTCACGTACTCATCGGGTATATAGAAAGGATGAGCTTCTTCCACGTATCATCGCGGGTATATCGGAAGGGCACGTATATAGAAATGTTCGTATATTAGAATGATGGTATATATATTGAGAGACCTAATACCGGAGTGATAAGAGCCAAACCTCCGTGATGATTTAAAAAATGGGCACCAATGCCCCCAAATTTTTCTTTGATTCACAACTACTCGGAGGAAACAACTATATGCTACATGGAAGACAAAAATTAAGACACAACTTGAGTTTGAAGAGATCTAGCCTGTTGTGAATGGTACTCTAACCAAATCAACTACTGATACAACACAACAACGATAGTTTGATAAAGCAGATCAGAAGGCCAAACTCATCATCTTGTTTGGAGTGTCGATGATGTGCAACCCCACATTTGAGATGCCAAAACAACCAAAGAAGCATGGGATAAATTGAGCACAGTATACGAGGCCAAGAAAAAGAATGTTATACTAAATTTGCAGAGTCAGTTACACACATTAAAGTTCAAGTAGAATGAAAAAATAGAAGCTTTCCTAAGAAGATTTCTGATTTAAGGGCTTAACTTCTAGCCCAGGAGAACCGGTCACTGAGATGATGCTCTCGTTCCCATTGTTTTGAGAGCACTCCCCTCTTCTTACCACATTTTTTCACAACACTAAATGTGTCAGATACGATAGTTGGTTTTGAAAAGCTGGTAAACCTACTGTAATAAGAGGAAGCAATGCACAATAAGGATGATGAAGAGGAGCAAGCACTATATTCACATCAAAAATGGAAAGGAAAAGGTAAAGGAAAACCTAATTCCTATCAAAAATCCCAAAATCAAAATCAGTATCAAGGGGATAGAAATCAGAAGAAGCAATGTCCAATCTGCAAAAGAGGACATAACCTACAAGATTGTTGGTATAATACTTACAAGAAAGGTTCATCAAGCAACTCTGGACCTCCACAACAATCTAACAAGGGACATTCTAACTACAATCAAGGGCAGAAAAAGGGGAACTGGAAAAGAAGACCCCACCAACAAGGTAATATTGTTGAGCAACAAGAACAGTTAGACAATGAAGACTTCTTGTTCACTACTCGATCAAGTGAACCATCCACATCATCTAGTGATGTTTGGTATGTTGATTCGGGGCCACTCGACACATGACCGGCCATAGAGACTGGTTTATTTCAATGAGGGACACGCCATCAAAAAATCATGTTTTGTTGGGAGATGATTCTTCATATATAGTTCAGGGGATTGGGAACATTTCTCTACCCCTTGGTTCATGTAAATGCAGACTATCGGATGTCCTATATGTCCTTGGGTTGACTAAGAATCTTCTTTCATTCAGTCAACTCCTAGATCACAACCTAAAAATTGACTTTGATAGTCAATCCAACAAGAAAACATGTTTGATTCGAGACAAATCAAGAGGCTCAAAAATAATTGTAAAAGCCTCCAATGTGGGACGCATGTTCCAACTTGATTTTGTTCATAGAGACGATCAAGCACTTGTGGCTAAGAACTCCACCTCAGCACAATTGTGGCATTAGAGATTTGGTCATGTAAGTTTCAAATATCTCAAAACACTTTGCTGGTGTAATATGGTACATGGGCTACCATCTCTTAGAAGGATACATGCAAGTGTCCTCACTGCCTGGCAGGAAAACAACATAGAGCTTCGTTCCAGAGGAGTACATTTTGAGCTCATGGTAAACTTGACTGGTTCATACCGATCTTTATGGTCGATACTGACCAAGTCATTTTGGATTCTAGTACTTCATGCTTTGTGTTGATGACTATTGAAGAAAAATGTGAATTTTCTGTCTTTGCAAGAAAAGTGAAGCGTTTGAAACCTTCAAAAAGTTCAAAGTAGCAGTTGAGAAAGAAACTAGTCGTCACACCAGAACTATCCACTCAGATCGAGGGGGGGAATTCACCAATGATGATTTTAGAGACTACCTACAAACTCATGAGATTCGTCGACAAATGCCTCCTCCACACACATCGCAGCAAAATGGTGTTGTTGAGAGAAGAAATAGTACTATCATGGAAATGGTGTGATGCATGATCGATGATTCCGGACTTGCAAAGACATTCTAGGTAGAAGCAATAAAGACAATGGTGTATTTGTTGAATAGAGTGCCCATTGTTGCTCTTGATGAAGTAACACCACAAGAAGCATGGTCAAAATAGAAACCATCTATTACACACCTCAGAGTATTTAGGTGCAAAGAAAGCATGCACATACCCAAATATAACATAAAGAAATTGGACATGAAGTCATAGAAACTCGTCTTCATTGGGTACAGTGAAGAGACTCTTGGGTATAGATTGATGGATCCTAAGACTAGAAAAGTCTACACCAGTAGAGATGTTGAGTTTTTCGAGAAGGAAGAAGAGACTCCTCCTCCAGACTCACAAGATGTATATTTTTCACCTGTTGTAAAAATTGAAGTTGATGTTCCCTCAGAAGATGAAAGTGATGATGGGGATGATGGTGTTGATCAGATAGAACCATGACCCATGGGAATAGTTCTAGTGTATGCCTAAATGGTGTACAAGTACATTACGAGATGTAAGAATGGATGCTCCACCGGATAAATCCACCCATGGATCACAGACTCACAGTAAAGAAAGAGAAGAAGTTAATTTTTCTTTGATGAGTAGAGTTATTGAATCAGATGAGCCCTCTACAGTCCTAGGAATCCCTACATTCAAAAGCTTAGAAAGATGTCATGGATTTTGAATATCAATCAGTGATGAAGAATAACACTTGGCAACTTGTCGATCTTCCACCAGGGAAGAAACCCATTGGATGCAGATGGATATTTAAAACAAAGTACAAAGTAGATGGGACAGTGGACAAGTATAAAGCAAGACTTGTAGCAAAGGGGTATGCACAAAAAGAAGGCATTGAATATGAGGAGACATTTTCTCCCATAGCTAAGATCAAAACAATCAGGATGATCTTTGCTCTAGCTGCATAGTTTGGATGGAAAGTCCACCAAATCGACGTAAAAAGTGCCTTCCATTACTATATATGTGTGCTACCGTTAAATTTTTTACGCTATCGTCATTAAAAAGTGAAATAACACCATAGTATGTGCACTAACATTTTGTGGTAATTTTCACTTCATTTTCTAAATTTTCCGGTGTTTTCATTTATATTGTTATGTTTTTAATGTGTATTTTAGACTTTAATTTGTAACTTAATTTTTCAAAATAGTTATAACATTTTAAATCTTGAATATCTTGTTTATTTTTTTTGTTTTGATCAAAATCCATGTATCCTCTTCTCTTGCGCCTTTAGGTGATCTTGAGAATTAGAAATGCCCGTGATCTTTTGTTTCTCTTTCCTTCTAAAAATGTGTTTCAGGAAAACTACTTATTAGTTTTGCACAAGACCACATCTCATTTGCAAATATCTTACCAAAATCAAGCATCAAACTATTAATAAGTCGTATGAGTTTCCTTGGTCAAAGAAAAATAAAATTTGCTAAATTTTTAATAAACAAAACATTTTCATTGCAGGTTCAGATAAGGGTTAGTGCACATCCACTTAACTATGAGAAGTACTTGGGAATAAGCCCTATAACTCATTGTGATGAGTACAACAGAACCCAAAGTAGTTGGCACATTGAGAGTACTGACCAACAAAATGGGTAGTGCCCCATCCTAATTGAGTAGTATCACCCGTGAGGAAAACCAAACGTTATATGTGGTAATAGACCCATTCTAATTGATTGAGGGGTAACGTTTGTAACTAGAATTTTTCTAGTGTGTGTACTCATTTTGAAAAGTATTGGTGAGAGAATGTTGTCCAAATCCTTGGAATCTCAACAAACCAAGGACAACCAATTCCGTTAATATTTAGATTGTTAGTTTAAAATAGTTTGTGTTCCACATCTTATATCATCTAAATTCAATGAAAATTCCCATCCTTTCCAAATCCAAATTCAAAATAAAAATATGTCCAAATCTAATCAAAGATTGATCAATCAACATCATCCTATCAAAATCAACAAACCCATCAAAGTTTGTTCAATCAAAATCATCCTATCATAGTCTTATATTTTGGATACCCAAATCCAAGTTTAAGCACATCAAATTAATCCTATCAAATCAAAAGTATTATCTTTAGAATAGTCCCTTTATCCAAATTTAATCACATTAACATCCGAATCGGTCTAATCAAACTCTAAAATTAATCATATCCAATCAATCAAAGCCTTATACTTTGGATATTCACTATATTCAAAGCTAAGAAAATCCTAATCAGTCCTACCGGACTCTCAAATCAATCCTACAAAATCAAAGTCTTAAACATTTGGATATTCATTTTATCTAAGTTTAATCAAATCAATCCAAATCTGAATTCAAATCAAGACAAATCACATCTGATTTTATCAAAATCAAATCAAACCATGATTTAAGCCTTTTACATCAGATATTTTTTTGTTTAAGGTTGAAAGAGGGTTAAGAGGACCATGCCCTGCTACAACATGTTCCAATGTAGACAAAAGATATATGAATGATGATATAATGAGGCTTCCTCTTCCAACAACAATAATGAATAATTTTTTTTTACCAAATAAACAACACAACAAAACAAAAAAGCAAACAAGAGACAATATTATCCATGAGACACCTTCCCATGGGATCTTAAATGCATCTTAAGAGAAACATTTTCCCTTTCTTCTTACTGCTCACTTTAATCCATCCCTTTCCAAAGTTTGGACTCACATTTTCGCAATCATGGACTGGAATGATAATTTTGAAATTCTCCTTCTCCTCAAGAGTATGAAGATCTATTGAAACAATAGGAAGAGAATGAGTTTCCACCATTGTTTTAGAATGTGGGGAAGAGATCTTGTTTACTGAGGGTAGAAGAAGGAATGGCCACCTCATCCTTAGAAGTAAGAGTTTTTTTTCTCTGGATCATCATCTGAATCTGAATCACTATCTAGGTGGTTATAAACCACCAAGTGACTGGGATCCAAATTCTTCCAACAAGAAGATCTACTAACAGCCTATTTCTTCTCTTCTTGACAATCCAAAGCTAAGTGGCCAAGAGAAAAGCAAGTCCTACACCGAAGGGGAACCCTTCATAGTCTAAATTTTGAGTCCATTTTTTTCTACAACTTTGAGCTCAATAGTAACTAGGAAATCAACAGATGTATCCATATATACTAAAATGTGTGCATATGATGTATAATCATATAAGGTCATCTTTGGATCAATAGCTAAGCATTTTACCATAATATCTCCTATGGAAAGAAAACAATTTTTAGTCTAGAATCGTAGAGGCAAACATGGTATTTGAACCCAAATAGGTTTAACATGGAAAGTGTCAGTCACAGGGTTAAAGAGAGGGAACCACGACTTCATGAGTAGAAAGTGAGATTGAAACTCCCATACTTTACCAAAAATCATATCTTTATCTGAGGTTTTATCAAAAACAATAATGAAAAACCTCTCGGTGTAGTGTAAATATCTAGTTTAGTAGGCCTCCAATCAGTTCGGATCCATTCATGATGTGCTTGATTCCATAACCTCAGCTCCAAAGAAGACGAAAAAGAGGTTTTTGTATGAGCCATAGGGTTTTAAGGAGTTGAACAAAGGTCTTGGCCACTTGGAAAACTCTTTCCACCCAAATTTTTTACATTGGATATTCACTTTATCCAAGTTTAACCAAATCCAACTTTATCACACCTATTACATTGAATATTCACTTTATTTACGTATTAAGTAAATCAAAACCAAATCAAAACCTTATACATTGGATATTCACTTTATTCATGTATTAAGTAAACCAAATCAAATCGAACTAAATCAAGAGTCTTATACTTTGATATTCACTTTATCCAAGTTTAAGCATATCAAATCACACCCAATTCAAGTCTTATATTTTGGGTATTCACTTTATCCAAATTTAAGAAAATATTTCATCAAATTAGTCCTAATAGACTTTAAAATCAATCCCAAATCAAATCAAAATCAGAACATCAATCTATTCAATCGACATGAAGTATTAACCTTTGATCAAATCAAACACTAGTTTCACTAAACATGTTTGCAAGTCAACAACAAGCAAACCAATTTGACATCATCTTTTGAGCTTAAATTTATCAAACCTCTATCAATCTTATCAAGTCACAAAACACCTTTTTACTTTTGAGTTTTACCTTTAGTATAATGGTGAGCCCACACTATAGATTGAATCAAGCTTTATTATAAAAATTCATGAGATGTCAAAATAAATCTCCCATATTTATTCCTAAGTCAATGAAAATTCAAAAAAAAACTAATCATAATATCTAGTAAAGAAACTACTCCATGTGAAGTTAAACAAAGAAAATTCACACCTCTATGAGAAATTATTTCTAGTGGCCTTCGCCAATTCTCCAGTGCTAATATGGTAACCTATCCAATTATAATACCCTTTGAAGAAGAGAAACCAAAACCCATGTGGTATAAAGAATCAAAATATTGAGAATATCACCATATCATTGACCAATTTACATATCAATGTTCAAATCTTTGTCATTACATCCAAGATTTACTTGACAATGGAGACATTAAAATCGAAAATAAATCAAATACCAATACACCAAATGAGAAACTCAAGGTGTTTAAGGACCCATTTCCAAAACATGATATGAATGAAAAATCTAAAGATAAGGGTCAATCATCAAACAATTTTGAGCTTGATTATATCCTTTCATTTTCAAACCCTACACTTAGTACCATGATTAACATAAAACAAACACCGATAGACTTGTAGAAATACTACAAAAATAAGTTTGGACATTGTCCACAACACCTCATATGTCCAATCCTAGTTCTATGGCTATTTCACAATAGTTATCTAATGCAAAGTATTCATTTGTTTCTCATGACATTATCAAACAATCAAAGAAGGCATCTACACAAATCCCTCTCATGGATATGACCAAAACAACACCTACATTTCAAGACATCCTTACACATGCACTCCATGATGTGTATGTTCCTAAGGGTATCAATACACAACCATTTCAAGATTTAATCACAAATATTTCATCAAATAATTCAATCCTATCATTTGGTCCTCGTGACCTTTTGAAATCTAACATCATAAACAACAATTCCTTATGCATTGAAGCATTCATCACTAATCATAAAATAAAAAAAATAATTATAGAAAACAAAGAAACATTGGATATTTGTTCTACAAAATCATTAATATTCCTTGAAGGCCCATCTACAAATCAATCCTTCACTCCTGTATTCTTCCATTCACGGTTGAGGAAAAAATTGACATTAATATTCTTTTCAAACCCCAACCATCTATATCTTCTACTCCATCAACATCTTCTACTCCACCTACGTTGGATATCATTGAAAAAGGTATTGGAGAGTATGAACTCCAAAATGCAAATTACACATTACCTTTATCCACACATGGCCTCTTTGATGATCTAGCCAATACAAACCTACTCATCGAAAACCTTTCCATCCACACTGTTGACTTGGACCTCGTCTTCCCAAGTCTCGTAATTAAAGAACAATCAAATAACATAATCATTGACCTTGTCCACCTAAATCTCATGCATCATGACCAATAAAATTCAAAAACATGGACCTCTTCCACAATGATGAGTCCATTGCAAACCCTAATCTTCAAAAAATAACAAAATCAAAAAGAGAAAAAATATCTAACATATCCAACCCCTCAAAAAAACATTATTTGAAAATCAAAGTGAAGAAGAATTTTTTTCTTATTCATAAGTACTCTCCACACTGGGGGAGGCCACTTGTATAAATAATTTTAATTGTTTCATCCATTGGCATATATCTCTATCATTTCATTATCATATCTTCACACTCTTCACCTATAAGACACAAGTTAATCTTATTCCTATGGGGTATTGTGTATCTCATCCCTATTTTGGATTCTTCCATTCTAGATGTTTTTACGTATAGTCTTGTCTAGAAGCTTACTGATGGAAAATCCTCCTTTCAAAGAAGCTCTCTCCTTAAAAAAAAGTACTAAAATTCTTTACCCAAATCTTTTGTCCTCTCATCTCATTCTAAGGTGACAATTCCTTACGTCCTACTAATCATATGGGGCTGATATTTGAGGGAAAATTGTCTTTCTAAAATAAGCGAACACAAAAACAAGGAAAAATTAATCAAAAATGAAAAAACGCATTCTTGCTTTCATCATTGACAATCTTTAG
Source organism: Taxus wallichiana var. yunnanensis (assembly GCA_018340775.1). NCBI lineage: Eukaryota > Viridiplantae > Streptophyta > Pinopsida > Cupressales > Taxaceae > Taxus > Taxus wallichiana. Next base: position 509,429,893 of record CM031237.1, on the reverse strand, counting down.
TGTTGAGCTGTGCTTCTTATTGGTAGTGTGAGACTGGGAAAAGATAAAGGAACCCTTACTTTCCCACACATTGTCTTCAGTGTTGAACCCTTACCTCTTATTGTTGGTATGGGGAAAAATATAGGGGTCATTTCAAAAAAATCAAGCAACAGAAATCCTTCAGAAAATTGAATCAAAAGTGCTTAATCATACAAAATCCAAATAATCAATTTAGTTTCTCATGTTAAGAGAGACAATCATTTTTTACATTAGATCTTGCCAATAGTAGGCCACCTATAGATCTAAGTCTAGTCAAAACCTATAAAGTGAAATCATCTTAGAATTGGTTAGATAATATTAATTAGAGATTAATCACATTTTCCCAAATGGACCATTTTAAACCTCGTGCCTTTGCATCTAACATCTTCATTTCAACATCACTATCTCATTTGTCTTATATCAATCTTAGCTCTCCGTGTTGAACCCTCACATATTACTAGTTGTGTGGAGTCAAGGGAGGAGTCAAACATCCTATCACTATATCATCTACATTAAATTTTGCATCCTTCTTGAATTTCTCTTTTCCTTTGTGGTCTTCAATATGATTGGTGATGATAGAAAGAGAGTCAATAATACACTTAAGGATTGACAGTACATCACAATTTTGGCTCTTATGGTATCAAATTCCTTTTCAATCTTGGAAATACTCAGACTAATGTCATCATCCAGGGCCTTTCCGATTTATTCTTCCCTTTATCCTTGTTGTGGTTCTTCCACATATCTTTGAGTGCCTTGACCTCCTCATTGATACAATCGAGCTTACTCGTTAAAAATAAATATTGTTAGAGTGGGAGGTTTTCTTTCCCATAGAAAAGAGTCCAATAACAACTTCACCCTCCTCATGAATAGGATGGAAATGAGAAACATTCATCCCAATAAAGGAGTTATCCAAAAAGGTATCCTATGTATCTTATGAGTGTAGGGCGAGAGGAAGAGACGGTAGAAGGGGGAGGAGAGGAAGAGGAAGGTGCAAAAGTAGTAGGCTTGGATAAATGGGTATGGGGATCGTAAGAGGTAGGGTTGGGAGGATTGGAAATTAGGGTGGAGGAGTCAAGGGGAGCAGGGATGAATGGATTTGAAGAAGGGGGATTATGGGGAGCTCAAGGAAGAAGCAAAAAAGGTTTTGGTCAGGGAATAGAAAGATCAAAACACCTATGTAGAATAATAATCACCATAACTTCAAGTGGATAAACTCTTTTCCCACTCTTAACTAGATTTATGGAGTGCTCGAGGGATTGCAATAAGAAAAAAGGAAAAATGATAGGGTATTTCCTCCTGAAATGATTAAGGAAAATCAAATGGAAGGATGACATTACTTGGAATATCCCTTCGGAGTAATGTATTTCACTACGAGTAATCCAACAAGTGTTGTATGGTCAAGGGAGTGAGTATTTGTACAATCCACCCTTAGTATGCTTGACTGTTTCATATTTACCCTGAAATTTCTTCTCCTCCATAGTGATATCAAAATTGTTCTTATTAAATTTTAAAACCTTTTTATGGATTCAGTGACCTATGCAATGACACTTCCAAGAACTTAAAATTCTATACCTTTGTATGTGACCTTCATATCTTTCCTGTTTTTGGTGAATTCTAGCAAAATATGGAGCTCACAACCCTTCACATGTTTTATGAAAGTAGAGAAACCTCCCTTTCTCAATATTCTCCGAGCTCGCTATTCTCGCTTCCATTCTTCAAAACCTATAAGAACTTCTTCTTTTATGTTTTCTTCTAACAAAGGCGAGGATGAAGAGTTGGAAGTGAGGTTTAAAATACCAAGATAGAATCATTATCAAGATGAAGATAACGATCACAAGATGATTAAACAAATTATTCATTCCTTACAATGTCCTCAATATTAGGTGGAAATCTATCATTTTCTCCTCATAATTGAAAATCATTTATATTAACACCAATATTTGCCATCAGATCTGCCACTTTATTACCTTCACGAAATGTGTGCTGAATAAACTTATTAGGAAAAATATCGAGACTATGAATGACATCCTCTATAAGATTATTAATTCTCCATTTGACGTGATTAGTGTATTTGAGATAATTAAATATGTTTAAAGAGTCTCCCTCAATGATGATATTGTTGGCGTTAATGTCCGATGAAAACATTAGGCCCCATAGTTTAGCTAGATCCTCTGAATAATGGTTGGAGTTGATTCACATAGGTCCAACGTATAGCTTAATTATTTTCCCCTTTTCATCTCTGATGCAACCTCATCCATTGGACTTGTCGATTGCTCTTAGAGGCACCATCCAAATTTTAATTCATACCACAGTGATCATTCCAATTACCCTACAACTATCAAACAATCATCTTACCCCTTGCATGTATCCTTTCTTGAGTACACGTCAAATAAAATCCTTTTATGTATCCTCTCTTGGGGAAATATCAGATCTCATTCTATTCCTTAGATGTACCTTACTTAGAAGAAATGACCCATTTAATATCATATCGAGTCTTCAATGTAGGTCGAGCAAGAGTGTCACTTGACCCCACTCTTCAGTCTGATCCAATCCCCTTGCATGTATCCTTGCTTGGGGGCACCAAGTCTAATTAATCATTATTTTGGAACACATAAGGGACATAGTTAATTATCTTTATTTAAAGTTTTTTTGCATTTTTGTTGATCTTGACTAATTATAAGTATTGTGTTGACATCTTGGTTCATTTATAACTAGGGTGCATACTATTACTTTGTTTATATTGGGTTTTCTTGACCTTTTGTCTTTTTTTTTTCTTTTCATACCAATTACAAATATTTTTGTTTACATCTAGGTTAATTTATAGCCTTATTGTATACATCTACTGTGTGTATTAGTTTTGTTTTTCTTTTTGTACATTTGTGCATGCGTATTTTTATGCACAAAATGGGTAGCCCATCATGGTTTTTAATAATAAAAAATTCTACAGTGTAATATTATGCATTGATTTTTGTGCATGCGTATTTTTTATGCATTAAATCAAATCATGCCATTGATTAACTAAAAATATCCCATCAAGCATGTCATTCCTAAATTAAAGAAAATCACTCCAAAAGATAAAAGTCGCGTCACGTTTTTGGGTGAATAAAAGAAAATAAATGGAGTTAATATTTCAATGCAAAAGATAAAAATATGTAAAAACATGTGCAAACTTTTCCAACTCAAAAAAACTCATCCATACAAGCTGAAAATAAAAATTCAACTTCTTAATCAAATTGGAAACTCAACTAAACAATTAAATCATGCTTTAGTTAACTTCATATCAGATAAGTTAATCACACAAATCAAGGATTTGGGATTCTTCTCCAATTATTATCTTTAGAAGCTTTAAACTTTGCATCTTTATCATGTTGAATTATCATTCAATCTTACAGGTTGTTACATCATTCAATTGATCATGAATCAACAATAAAATAATTCATTCAATCATGTTGCTCGTAGCTCGAAATATACTTCCCTTTGGAACACCTTTGGAACATCCACAAACAAATTTGATCAAGAGATTCAACAAGCTCGGTGATTTATTCTAAGCTTCAACAATGACATCTAAGGTTACACGGAGATACAAGTGAAGATCTGGTTTGATTTTATTTTCTTTATTTCTTTCGTTTTGTAGTATTTCTCTTTATACAATTTCTTTGTATAAAGGAAGCGATCATGGGTAAAGGTATGCAGCTAGGGTTTACCTACTTAGCTCCATACTAAATGACCATCAAAACAAAACTCCTACATACAAATCCATATACATTTACAACAATATTTTAATAATTTTAAATAAATATTTGTGTGTGTGTGTGTGTGTGTGTGTGTGTGTGTGTGTGTGTGTGTGTGTGTGTGTGTGTGTGTGTGTGTGTGTGTGTAATTTAATCTTAAATATGAGTTGTTATTTCCCAAGGAAAAATATTGTTAAACAAAAATATTGTTTGCATATTAATTTTTTTAAACTACACATTGTTATTTTCCAAAAGAACAATGTTGTAGGGAAAGTAGACAAGAAAAACATGGTTATTACTTCATTCTTTTCTTCCATATTTGTAGAATCATGGATATATATATATATATATATATATATATATATATATATATATATATATATATATAGAAAGTAAAATTTTTACACATTTGTATATGGTTTAAACTACCATTTCATTATTGGGTTTTTAATTTGAATTAAATTCATTTACTAAATGAAAACAAATTCTAGAATTTAGATTAATCATAAAAACTTATAATTTTCCAAATCACACTTTGTAACTTTAATTCTAGAATTTTAAAAGGAAAATAGATGGAGATTTCTCCATACTCAAACATTCAAAATTATTCATTAAATTCCTCTTTGAACTCAAACTAAGATTGCATATTTAAAGTAACTTAAAACGACAAACTTTCTCATTCAATCCTACAACAAAATTCAATTTTAAATCTACTTATAACAACAATATTTATACCAAAATGAGTTCTTCCTTTTTCCCAAACAATAAAATCATTCCATAAAATATTTAAAAACAATATAAGAATGCAAGTCAACAAGCCTCCCCAAGAGGGAACAACATGTCCATTTTTGCAACAGGTTTCCACCATACCCAAAATAGTCCCAAAACACTTTTTTACAAAGCTCCAAGTTCTTCAAAATATCAAGGCTTTATTTTCCACCCAAGATTTAGGCATCATCATATTCTGATCTCAATGGTGGTGAGCATACTAGCCTCTCTTCAAGATCATGGGAGAGAGGAGATGCATCTCTAGTTAGCACAATGGGTTTCACACATCAACAACAAAAGTGACGATAAGAAAACAGATCTCAAAATATTTTCAAACAACAAATGAGAGGGTATCATCCATACTTGAAACATAAGTATATCAAAGTAATCATTTTATTTTCAAAAGAGAGAATCAAAACATGTCTCCAACTCCATATGCCTCCATATCTTATGTATTCCATCTCTTCCTTATTAAGGTTTTTAAAACTTTTCCCCACTTGGCTTCCTTAATAAAGTATGGGAGTAGTTCGTTCCACCCATAACAAGGAGGGATCCCACTCTACCATAGGGGAGAGTAAATATCCATGTATGGATTTCCTCAACATCCTTTACAATGTCCCAAAATCCCCAACCCAATAAACAAGGATGAACCAAATAATTTATAACATTTTAACATCCTCAAACAACAAAAAATTACAACATGCATTCAAAAATAAAAAGGCCTTTCATGATAGAATCCTACCTTGAAATCCAAGCCAAAATTTTCCAAGCTCCCAACACAATCCAAAAATGTAAGTCCAAAGCCAACTCCAAGTAAGCACAAGATCTCCAATTTTTGTTAAATTGAACAAGGTTCAAAATGAATGGAACCTCAATCCCTCCAAATTTGGAGGATAAATAGGTAAAATACACCAACATGGAAACCAATAGGAAGAGTCCTAAGTGGTATCTAGTCACCATTAAAATAAGTGTCATTTCATTCCTCTCCCCCTAAACCCAAGACAAATAAAAGGAGTACTAAAGTTAATTCCCCAAATCCAAAGAAATTATTCTCCCACTTTAGGTGAATTTTCCATCTATCTATTTTGGGCCATGACGATCTTCTTATCTATCCGGCACAAGAAACTTGGTGCCGTTTGATGAGTAACTAAGAACGAGGGAGGGGGATACGGGAAGAATGAAGTAATGGAGGAGGAAGTAATTGCTGGTGGTAACGACTTGTCACGATCCATTGGTTTATATATCATCCATGTTCTAGCATCGTCGATGGATGGACGACTATCGACTATCCAGAGTTGTAGTTAGTGGTGCAGTCCATACCGTAACAGGAGTGGCTTCTGATTGATTGATGGATGAGTGGCGATTGATTGATGATCTATATACGTAACATGAATGGCCCGGTCGAGTGGTTCGGCCGACTTCAGGGCATTCGCCACAACCCCAAGTCTGATGAAATATTTGAGCCGCGAGGTGGATCAATTGTTGAAAAGTTGTCGTTTCGTTCAGAGCGTTTGCTTCGTTGTCCCGCAGAATTGACGAATGAGGAAAGCAAGCGACTGGGGCAGAGCAGATAGGGTTGGTTGGGAAACAATAAGGGAAACATCACTATCTCACGCCCACTTCATTTAGCTTTGCGCGGGCCCGCCCACTGCCTCTTTCTCTTGATTGGTTCTTGGAACTCACCTCAAGTGGACTTGGAAAAATTAAATTCCATGATTAAAATTGTGGAAAGGCCCATTTTTAATTATAAAGAGTTTTCTATAGCCATAGGTATTGTTTTGGGGCTCTTTTCAAAGTAAAAATAGCCCTCTACAAGCTTTGCTTGGTTTTCAAAAATCACATTCTTCCCATATCTGAATTTGGGTGAATGGGTGTCTTGCGAAGAGTGTAGCCCCTACTTAAACAAAGTTAAATAATACATTAGCAAAGTTAAAAAAACTTCAACAAAAAATTCATTTAATTAAATAAAATAAAGATAAGACAAAGATTAAATAAATTAATCATGGTTATCATCAACTTAATAAATCAAATTAAATCACAACTATGAAGTAACAATAAAACTCAAGATAAATAATCATCCACAACAATTAACCACATTTTCAAACTATCAAAATGTCAAATGGATCTCAATCCCAATTCACAACTATACGACAAAAAATAAAAAGGGGGGGAGTAGAATTTGGCTAACAACTAATTATGCCAACCATAAGAGCAATCCCTTGAAGCCCATGTTTTCACCCCTATAATTTTTACACTCAATGCACACACATTATATATGTCTAATATAACTTTTGTCATGCAAAATAGATAGTGTGAAAATTGAAAATTTTGAATCATGAAAATTAAGCCCCTAATTCAAAATTAGGTTTCCTAATCACTTTGTGCGTCCTTCCTCTAGCCAACCTACACTTAGTTCAACCCTCACCGACTCGAGAGGAAATTCCTTATAAGGTTTTCAATTTTTTTAGTGTACATGGATGATTATTCAAGATGATTTATGAATTCATTGTGACTTGATAAAAGATTGCTTCCTCTAAAGGCCTAAAAAGATATCTTTGGCCATTATGCAGCCAATTGAACACCCTCCGGAAGAATTTAGGGAAAATCAAAAGCATCTGAAGGTGATTTCGGAGGAAATTGAAGGTTTCTAAGGAAATTTAGGAAATTTTAGGAAAGAAAATCTGATTCATGAGCAATATGTTCAACAACGTGTATTCAGAGTATAGGGAATGAAATATCCAATGGTGAATGTTGTCTTCTCTGGATGATTCTAGGAGTTACAAGAAGAGTTAAGAATTAAAAAAATAGGAATTAGAAATATATTGGAATCCTCTACAGGTGGAAACATCAACTTTGATCTAAGGCTTAAAGGTTTCCTAAGGTACTTCAAAACTGTGCAGCTGCCCCTCTTGGTTTAAGATGGAATATGCCCTAAATTTTGAGTTTTAGGAAGAATAAATTATCAATAATGGATCCATTAACTTTAAATGTATTTTTAAGTCAAATTCATATAATATTTGACCCCAAAACATTCTCATAAGCTCCAGGGGTGAAAAACTCAAGTTTGGTGTCCAAATTTGGACATCCAAGGAAAAATATGCTTTCCCAAAATGGAAAAGTCACACTTTAGACACTCTTGTGTCCCCTCTATCCCCCAAGGGATAAGGGGAATGAAGAGGAAAGCTAAGTATGACCTCACTCACTCCCCCAAGTCATACTTTGGATTCTCAGGTGTCCTCTCTATCCCCTTTGTCCCCATGGGGTGTCATCACCAATCGGCACTATGATAATTCTTTACCGGGAACTCCTCGTGCTATGATTATTTACTAATGCACAAATTTTAGTTTGGTGGATGGAATCTGGAAACACAACGACAAACATAACACAAGAATACCATAGACTATGATAAGAAGGAATGTTAATAAATCTTAAATATAAGTGTAAATTATAATATCAACATGAAATTGTTACAATCTCACCCATGAGGTACTTCAAGTGTTACTAACTTCACTTGCCTTCCAACAATAACTATGGGAGAAACTTCACAATTACACCTCTTAATGGCTTCTTTAACACACCTTCAAAATGATGGCTTCCTTTACACTCTTACTCATACCACATTTCTCACTACTTCCTTCTATGCTAAATGAGGGGGGTGGCTTCTCTATTTATAGAACTTCCAGGCTTATCCATCTTATCTCTAAGATAGGATAAGAAATCTACTCTGATGAATCATATTCCATACCTTAACTCTTATTTGTACATGTAAGATTATCTTTTAAGAGAAGATAAACCTTATCATTTCACATGGGTTCCACATTTTTAGACTTTTTACAAATAAAATACACAAAATATTTATGACCTCACTCCTTGTCCTTATTACCAATATAATATTTCTAATTCCTAATCATGTAGACCCTACTTCTCTACTTACCCTAACTTTTTTAACATTCTTGAACCACTTACGAAAAATATTTACTTTTTACCACAACATTTCTATTGTACTTTTGACTATTACCGTACTATACATTATTGGCAAGTGTCGTGCCGGCAAAGACCGTTATCTTCTATCGACGCTACTACTAATTATACTTAACAACATCCTATTCCTAATACACACATTAATGAAATATAAATTACGGAGGAAAATTTTAGTGTCGACGGGGGACAAGGGGACACCAAAGTGTGACCTCCTTCTCCCCTATGTCACACTATGGTGTTCCTAGTGTCCCCTATATCCCGATTATACCATGTGCATTTTCCATCATCCATATCTCACTCTCTCACTCCTCCATTTTCTTATGTGCACTCTCTTTTCTTCCACTCCCACCATATAAATTCACTCACTCTCACTCACCACAACTCAAAATTATAAAAAATGAACATAAAAACATTAAGTAACTCATTATAATCCATTAAAGAGGTTTATAAATCTATCTCACCACGTTCAACCACCAAAAAACTCATATTGTTCCCTAACATCAACATCTTGTTTTGCTCATAACTTGCAAACCCCAACTCCGATTACCGCAATATTTTGATTGAAGCTTCCTCATGAAAACACATTTGAGAAGATTTTTTACTTTCCTAAATCGATGTACTTAAATTTTTTACATCCATATGAATTTTCTAGCCATAGATAACATTTTCTCATATCTACGGAAACTTGGCAAGCCAAATTGTTTGAAAATTGGAGCAAAACATCCCGATGCAAAATGGAAAATTTTGAGACCAATTTTGTTTTTATCCGACATCCGTATGAAAAATTTCTATTTTTAGTAAGTCTCTACTAGGTAGGCTACTAAAAATAGTAATCTTGAGAATCGAGTTTCTTTTCAAGACCCAGTTCATTCGTATATGGTCAAAACACTCAACAAATGACAAATTGATGAAATTGTTAAAAAGATTAAGTCTTCATAATGAGTTCAAAATGGTCACAAATGTCCCTCCCTTTCATGTATCACTGATTCTAGTATTCACAGAGGTCAATTTCTTAGTTTTTAATAAAATTCCCACATAATCGGATGTGTTAAGCATAAGGTGTATGCGAGTGAGCATGCAAATTTGAAAAATATATAAATATCCACTAATCATTATGTGGTGATCATATCTTAAGAGCTTGCCTCATAGTAGCGATGAGGAAAAATTAATGATTGTGAAAGGTTGATAGTTGATTTGTGACTCGGGAAAAATGAAAACCCTCTTGGTTCTCAATTTTGGTCTCAAAGTACATTTTAGTCCTAGAGGACATTTCACTTCATCTCATATGGGGTGTTTATTCATAAGGTGGATGACATTGCATTCAATCTCACTCTAATTCCTCCATTTTTGTATCGGAAGGATTTGGTCTTACATCTCATTGGTCATTAATGTTCTCAAGGTGACAGAATCATGGATCATGGTCGTGAGAAATTGTCTCATTTTACACACCAAGTGCATCAAGTTCATTACATGTGAATGTTTCTCATGAAAAGATGGCAGTTTATTAGGGATCAAAAGGTTTTTTCAAGTGAGGGAAGAAATCATTCATTGTTTTTAATTATCTATTGATCAAGTGTCTCTCATATCTCCTCTCGGAGCATCTGATGAGCTACAATGGTTGATCACTAAAAAGGATGCTTCTTACAGTGTAGATGGGTTAGAGTTCTTCGCCAAGGATTAATGTATTTCCATGAAGAGACATGAGAAAGGAGGTGTATGAGCATCATGAATTTTATTCCATTCAAGGATATTTTGGAGCCAAGAAGGGAAAGTGGGTGATTTCCATGTCAAGTACTATGTGATCACCTCAAACAAGTAATCACATTACAATCACCTCATTTTGTTTCAACGGATGGCTATATGAAAATAATCTCATTCAGGGAGCACTCCTTATATCTATAAGATGAATACCTCTCTTAGTAGGTAATAAAAAATCACAAAAAGGTTTGAGCACTATAAAATTGATTATGGATCATAGATGTGAACTGTGAAATCCTAGAGAAGAAAAAAATTATTCCTCACATCCTAATTCCAAATTTGTTATTAGGAAGGATCATCATATTCTTATCACAAAGCAGATCTCATGGAAGTGTTCTTAAACACTCATTCAATGCCTAGAAGTGTATATGCATCTCATCGGAGGAGGAATTTGCAACCATGGTGTTCCAATTCCACATATGGTCACTTATGCAATAGGTGAAATCAAGAACATCATGAAGCTTATGAGGATGTTAAAATATCAAAATTCAAGTCATTAAGGCAATGGACATAAGGAGCATGAAGAGCATGAAAAGAGAGGATCATCATGAGTGATTTTATCAGTCATCCAAGGTTCACATTGTAATGTCTCGCAATAGTGTTTCTAAACACTCATTCAATACTTTGGAGTTTCCTTTCATCTCACAAAATAAGGAGATTATGATCACAGTGCTTCAAGTCAATAGGTTCTTCATTTGCAAAGGATTCATCCTCATCAAACCAATCAACCCTCTCTCATTCATGAAGCATTTCCTCAAAGGTCCATTAGAGAGGCTTCATCTCCATTCCATCTCTTTTCTCCTTCCTTCCTCATTTCTTCTCTCCCTATGTTCTAATTCTTCATTAAGGAGGTACTTTTCACTATTTTTTTCTATTCACCTAAATTGACCTTTAGTCTAAAATTGTAAGAGTTATTTTCAATTAATGAGAAAAGACTCACTTTTGTTTCCTAGGAACTTAAAAGGTCACAAGTGATAAAGGGAAGTGGAGAGTCATGTGGGGGGTAGATGAGGAGATAATTTTTATGTTATAAATTAGAATGGCTTCTCCATTCCAAAGCGTTGGCAATTGTTGATTGTTGTATGTTGTTGAGATTGATCACTAATACATCAAGTAATAAAATATGCATTTCTTCTATTTATATACTAATGTTCCTCTACTCCTCTCTACTCTAAAACTTTGCAAGAACAATGTTCTTGTATAACTAAGAAGGAACTTTCTATCCTTAATTAATGAACTTGCAAAACCTGTGTGTCTCTAGTTTGTTAGTCTTTCGATTGCTTACATTTTTTTGTTCTTCTCATTGAATGTGGACATAATATGGTTAATGTCTATGAATTTTATAAGCCTACTCACAAAATTAACCCTCTACTTAATTCTCTTACTCCCCTTTACCTCCCATCATAGAAAATTCCCACTTGTACACCGTACATGCACTTTACCACAAGTTTAGTGGAGTACTCCTATGTGATCCCGACCTAATGGCCACCCCATAGATTTAGTTAGTTTACATTTAATAATGGGAACCTCCCATACACAAGAAGGATGGGCTTAGCCCCGTGATCATTGGTGAAAACCAATAATTTACACTGCAACAAATTATTTCACCAATAATAATATAATTGATGAACATAACATCCAAGCATATTAAACAAATAACACGACATCAATGAAATATAAAACAATCCAATACGAGGGGTGTGCATATGTCAAACATGTTACACACAATACTAATCATCATATATTCTACCATAAGCATCATAAAAATCAAATAACATATACAACTAATCATCATTAAATAACACCCATCTCATAATCGTCATAAGCCTCACAATGTATAATAATAATCACTCATCCTACCAATCAAGTCAATATAATGACAATATGAATCATATCTATAAAAATCATAGTCACAAGTAATTGTATCATAATAAAAACATGATACAATAATTATAATATCATACGATGGAGCAAAATATGAGTTGGCATAATCCAAGATACAACGTCAAGAAGAGGTGGCCACTACACTTTAGTCATATCCTTTTGTTTATATAGTGTCACATTTATACTAAATAACTTGTTCACCCTTTTGGTACCTTACTTCTTATTCGTTTTTCACTCCCTCTACTCCCATTGATATATATTTTTGGTAGTTGACCATGAGTTTATATCCCATTCTAGCATATTATCTTACCTTTACAACAATACTTACTTTATGATCCCAAAACCATGTTGTCAATTTGTGACTATGATTGTAATACCTCGGGCCTTTCTCACAAATATTTATCCACTCCATCCTTAAACATCTTAGTTATGACATTAAACAATAGTGTTTTTTCTTTTGCGACATCCAATGTAAGGATTTATTGCAAACATTTTTTTATATTTCCATTTTTATCAAATATCTTGTCTTATTTTCACTTATTTAGATTACATTTGATATTTGTAACCCAACTTTCTTGCATATATTTTATGCTTTCTCTTTCCATGTCTTAGATTTCATATGATATTTATTACACCTTATTTACACATATTTTAATTTCTTTGATTTCTTTCTTAGATCTCATTAGGTGTCTTACATATCCTTTACCATTTATTTTTTTATTTATTTGACCACTTTCTTATATTTCATTAAATACCATTCTACCTAACTTATTAGCACATATTTTTATTTATAGATTTTCCTATCTTTTTCATTAGATGTACATTTTAACATGTATATTACTTTTTACTTTTCACTTTTATAACCCATAAATGCCATCTATTTATAACCTAGTTCCAACCTTCTTACAACCTACTTATGACCTATTCATGAAAAGATTATTCCATAATTCACCTCTTTATCTAATATTATCCTATCATCCTTCCATGAATTTCCCATTAGCTTAGGGTTTATTGCTTATTTATCTAATTTATCTTCTAATGTTTCTTTTTAGTTGTGTATTACTCAACGTCTCAAAGCATCTATTGTTACACTTTAAGAATTCACTATACATCCACACACAAAATTAGGTACATATATAGGTAGGTATACTTATTTGTGTTCATGTTTTTATCACTTATATGCTACTCTTTTATTTTAATCATTTTGGTTTCAATATTTCGTTTTATTTTCCTAAAGACCATCTCATGTACACTTTTTGTGATAGTGATAATATTTAGTTGGGGCATATGTATACACCTAAGTTTTCACTTTATTGACTTTGGATCTTCATAGGAATTATTGACACAATTACTTCCTCGAAGTAGTGTCCTTGAGGACATTTTCATAGCATGGAGTAACTAGAAATGGTTATGTGTAAGCGTCATCTGGTTGCATTATGTTAGTTAGCATTGGTACTTACGAGATGGACTTGATGTTTAGTTCAATTACATTATATGTTGATAATTTTGAACCTATTTACTACCCCCTACTACCTCTTTTTATAACTACTTACTTTCCTTTTGTACATCTACTTGACATACTCAACTACATATTTTTATAACCACCTATCACCTTACTATATTTCTAAGTTTCTTCCCTACTTCAAACCTCTAGAAAATTATTCACTATAAATCCCTTTTCAAGATATTTACAACGAGTATAAGAATTCCTTTTATCCTGATAAGTAGATAAAAAGATATGAAATTTTTAGGGAGACCCTATTTTTAAGTCGAGGATATCAGTCATGGTCGATACTATGGGCTAGCCCAGATGATGTAATTTTTTTGCACTTTTTCTCACCCAATAATATCAACCACAAATGATATAATTAGCTAAGGAAGAGCAATCAATTTTGGTTGGATCCATGTTTATAATTGATATTGTACATCATTCTAAAAAAATATTCATAACTCATCTAGTATTTTGTGTCTTTGGTCGATTTCTCCTTAAAGCCTTAATGGCTTCGAATTTGGTATTACTTGTCTACTTTGGTGTTCACACTTGGAGCAATAGGTACTTAGGATATTAAATCATATAATTTTCACTTACCATGGTCTTCCCAGCCTTTGGAGTGTTTTGAGTCTTCAACTAGAGGTTTTCTTAGGCCTTATTCTATTCATTTTTGTCCCTCACATCAAATCTCTCATAAGGTGATGTTGGCCTTGGGGTAAGTCAATGGAGTTAAGTATCTCTAGCCTCTCTTTTCCTTCATGTAAATTTATATTTGAATGTTTGTTTGATTCGGTCATGCATAATTTAGAGTAGGGAAACATATTATTTATCTATTACATTTTTTATCTATCGACTCTTTCCTTATAATCCTTTTTGGGCCTTATAAACTTATACAATATATTGATATTTATGACCCACCTTTACAATCCTAGTGTAATAATCCTTACCTATCACAACATGGTGATGTTTTTATTATAACTTTATTATGATCAATTTACTATCCGGAGCTAGTTAGATGCTCATACCCTGTTCTAGATCTAGGCTTTGGAACCCTATATATTCTATAATTGTGGAGTGATATATTCATTCTTCCATGTCCTTAGAAACTTACAGCCTCACGATGTACATATTTAATATGCCCCCTTCATTATCGTAGTCTATATTACCCCTTATGAAGAGAAAAAATATCCTTTATTGGGTCATTCTTGATTGGCATACACTCTGGTCAACCTAATGTGAATCATACTCCACCCTTTGAGTGAGTCATATTCATGTTTATCTTAGCTATTCAAAAATTTCTTAAATATTCTCTAAATATCTTTCTAATATTTCTTATACATTCCTAAAATTCTTCTAGCACAGAGCACCTCATGTAACCCTCTTAAAACCTTTTGTATCCAATAATGTCTTTTTATCTCTCATGGATGAAGATCTAAAAAAGATCATCCTTAGTTTCCTCTATCACTTTACCATGGCCAAAGTTTCACTAAAGGATCTTCCCATTTAATGTCATAATCACATGGATGAAGATCCAACAATATATCTTCCTCCTTTTCTGTTTATTTATCAAACTATAATGGTTGAGGATCCATAGGAGGATCTTCCCATGGTTTATCCTCCCATCATGGTAAGTGATCCACAATAAAATATTCTAATCTATTATCCATTTGAACATACTGACTCCTAATTTGACATTAATAATGATCTCATGTCAAGTTCACCATATTATATGCAAATAAGGAATAACCCAATAAAAGATCCCATGTGTCCGTATATAAGGGGTAATATGGACTATGATAGTAAAGGGGTGCATACTAGAGATGCATACCTTGATGTTGTAAATTATTAGGGATATGAAACTAGGAATAGGATACTCCACATTATATAAGAGATATAGAGTTACAAATTCTAGATCTAGAGTAGGGAAGTGGTGTATAACTAGCTCTCGATAGTAATATGATGATAGTAAGGTTGTAATTGGGTTGTAATATGGTCACAATTAGATTGCAATAGTGTGAAGATTATTACACTAGGGTTGTAAAGATAGGTCATAAAGATTGATATATTGAATAAGGTTGTAAGGATAAAAATGGAGATTATAAGGAAAGAGATACAAGATACATAATATGTTTCCCTTATCTAATCTATGCAAGACCACTTCAAACAATAATTGAAATATTAAATGTAATAAAGGAAAATAAAGGTTAGAGATGCTTACCTAATTGAAGACATCATTATAACATTAAATTCCCTAGGGCCACAACACCTTATGAGATAATTCATGTGGGGAGTGCAAATGAATAGGAAAAAACCTAGAAAAACCTCTAGTTGAATAATCCAAAGGTCTGGGTATACCATAGTAAGTGAAAATTCTATGATTAGATATTCTAAGTAGATAATGTTTTAAGTGCAAACTCCAAGGAAGATAAGAAAGAACAAATTTAATACCTATAAGGCTTAAGGGTTGGTTTGTGAGCACTAACAGACCGAATGATTGATGAAGATGTGTTTGGAATGATGTACATTATCGGTATAGATAGGGTTCCAAACAAAAGTGATTAATCTTCCTTATCCAATGACATTATCCATGTTCGATATTGTTGGCTGAGAAAAAGTTCAAAACAAAATGCGTGCGTTCATGATAGCCTATAGTCTCAACCATACTTGATATTGTAAGCACAAAAATATGGTTTCATGAAAAATTTCATATCTTACTTATTGGAATATTAACTTTGTATACTCATTGGAAATATCTTGAAAATGGATTTCAAACAAATTTCTTTTTTTTTTATAGGGTTGAAATAAGGAAGACAATTGAAATAGAAGTAAGGCGATAAGTGGTTATAAAGTGATATATTTGAGTATGTCATGCGGTCGTAAAATGGATAATAAGTAGGTATAAAAGGAGTTAATAAAGGTGGGTAGTAAATAGGTTTAAAAGTATCTAGGGTTCAATGTAAGTGTACTACACATCAAGGCTGTCTCATAAGTACCACAACCAACTAGGCCAATGTAATTAGTGAAGGTTTATCATAATTGTTTTTTTGTTACTACCCACTCCTATAAATTCCCCGAGGAAACCACTCGGGGTAAGAAAATATACCAATAATTATTACAAAGAGACAAAGACAATAAATTGAAAAATTAAGTGTATACAAATGGAAATGTGAGGAATATGACCTTCATTGTTAAATTTTTAAGTCACATTTTGGATAACATTTCCAGCGGTAGAAGAGGGTTGTGAACCATCTAATTCACAAATAGGAACATGTAGATGAGGTTGTTTGGGGTAAATTGTAACATTTACTTAGGATTTTGAAGTGTAAGTGGCTTCAAATGAAGGGATGATATCCCAATATGAATGACTTGCATTTTAAGTTTCATTTGAGGTCACTTGAGTTTCTTCAGGTTACTTTAATGTGGCTTGGATAGCCATGAAAGTGGAGGAATGAGATTGTAGATTATTCACCACACCTTCTACACCATAGATTTGATAAATACTCTAGTTGAATTGTGTTGTTATTTTGTCATTGAAAGTTTGTAGGCTAATATGTGGTCTAGTCAATATGTGTAGATAGAAGATTGTCCCGTTAATTGAAGACGTGTTGTTTAGATCGGGACGTATGTAAAAATTTTAGCAAGATCTCAGAGCTATTTTAACACATGTGATGTAAATCAAGAAAATTATGTGGAATAACTACATGACTTTCATTCATGTAATTTTCATCTCAGCTAAAAAGGGAGGGAGCTTATTAGGATTGGTTATAGTTCATTGAGGCATCCATGATTACAGATATGTCAAAACCCCTTCCTCACATATTCAAGGGCTATATAAGCATCTACAAAATAATGAGAGAGGAGAAAACATAAAATGAAAGAAGGAACAAAGAGGATATGAGAAAGATTGAATCTTTCATGTCAGATTTACCATATTTGTATGCACTAGAAAGTGCAAGAAGTTTCAAGAACGCTTTACTTCTCAAGGTCAAGTCAAGAAAATCAATGAGAGGATGATATGGTAAGAAAAACTAATGATCTATACATAGGGGATGCCCAAGTCTATGCCAATTTCATTGAGTAATCTTAACTTCATTTAGGATAACAAATTGTCTAAAAAGTTCTTTCCCCAATGCTAAAATTGAGGATGACGATATAACACAGCTCTTGGTCAATATCACTCTCTTGGAAAGGATTATAATATAATTGGATCACCCTTAAAAACTTTCAACTTATTTTGGGTTGATCTCACTTATAAATAGTCATACACATGTGAGAAAATGAAAAATGGGATCAAGCTAGATCTTAGGAAGAAGAGATAAATCCTAATATTCACTTATAAGAGGTAAAGGTCATGAATATATTGGTCAATTTTTTCTCATGTCATGAAATCATATACATATGAGATACAAAATTGTTTTGATAATGAGGTTGAGTAAAGTGGTGGAATGGAAGTATTCTCGTGTAAGTTTCAAATCGATGTCTACTTGCATGTTGTCATTCTCAAAAAGAGTGGAAACACATGAGAATCTTGCTATCCTTCCCCAATACTTTTTTATCGAGTTTCATCTAAAGAGTGTAAGTGGTTGTCATATGGTTGTGATGGATACCTTTAGATCCATATGGATGATTGACGCTTGTTTGTGAGCTATTGAGAAGTAGTTTGAGCTTGTACAAGAGATACTTGGAACATTATTTTGAAATGTTTTTGAAATTTTATGGTTGTTATTTTTCATGTGAATGAAGAAAAGTTATAGAAAATGTTTGTGTGGTTAATGTGAAACAAAATGATTTTTTTAGAGGAAAATAAGGTGGTTATTTGCATTGTTTGTGTTTAGTATCACGTGGATTCATTTTTAGAATATCAAGGAAGTTTTGTCTAATGTTCGCGGTTTGAAAATGTAGATATAAAAATTAGAATTTTGTTAGAAATTAAATCAATAAAATAATTTTTCAAATTATACATGCAAACATTCAAATCGTAGAAAAAATGTAACTAGACTAAATGTACATTCATTTTTGTATTTTTAAATATATTTTGATGGATGCAAAGTGGTGAAAAATTCTTCTACAAGTGCTGAAATTATTTCAAAATTTTCATATAGAAATGCAAAAAACATTGGATGGCCTTTTCCTAAATCCAGAGAAAATGCATAGCTGAAAATGAATCTAAAACTTTCAAATGTAAATGCAAATTTTGGATTTATCCTCACACAAATAATTCTAAGTTGTAGTTATAAGTGATTTATGATCTAAATGATTTGTTGAAAAATTCAATTTGAATGAAAATATGGAAAACTAAATGCAATATCTAAAATATATTCTTATATATAAGGCTAAATTCTTTCAACAAATAAAGCCTACACTTATCCTAATCTAACTTCTTATTTTATTTATATTTCCCATAAAATTTATGAAATAATGCAAATCTGATCATAGAAACAAAATATAGAAATAAGTACTATATTTCCCAACCTTTTTATTGTAGAAGAAAAGTCGAAATCAATTGTAATGACTCTCAACTTTCTACACCTTGATTTATGCTCAATTGACCCAACACAAAGTTGAACAACAATGAAGGCGATGATAAGATAATTGAAGAAATAAAAGGGAGGTGTAGCTAAATTTGGCTAAGCTCAAAAAGAAAAAGAGTGTCGGATTGATCTCATGTAGACCTTCTCTTATAGCTAAAGATGAATGGTTGAATTTTTATCGAGCCTCGGATGATAATTAACATCAAATATAGATGATGTCCCTTTCATCCTTCACCAAAAAAAATCTAGAATGGATTTGGAATTAAATATGAAAGGAATCAACCTAAAAATTAGCAAAACTATCTAATCTTACAACCAAATTTTTCCAACACCAAAGATGATCGCAAAATCATTTTTCAAAGAGAATCAATTTCTATGTCGACTTAATGAAATCCAAGTGAAAGATCAAAATATTGATCAATGATCATGATAAAATGAAATGAAGTGAAGTGGAATTTATATAGATTAATATGGAAAAAAAAAAAGGCTTGTTAGCATGTAGGGAGAAGGGATGAACAAACAAAATGAGTAAAAATGTATTTTATGAAGACTTTGAAATGCATAAGAAACTGTGGTGGAATATTTGGTAAACACATGTGGCATTTGTGTAACTATTACACAACTAACAAGATAAAGGCTCCCATGACAATACCAAAGCACAATGATTGCAAAGGTGTCATAGTGGTTTATTAAACCATTATTGTAGTTTGCATGCCCCTGAATTGAAAATGCAAGTTTAAGGTAAGATAGAAAGAAAATATTCAATCTTTGTAGTGGGGTAAATTATGAAAATTAAATTGAGAAACAATAAGAATAAGAAGAAAAAATAGGGAACATGACTGGTTTGAGTAATTCGTGTATAATTTTGAGGTCATAGTATCATCATTGGTTCTTTTAAAATATGGCTTCGTGTAAAAGTGGGTGCACACATTGAAATGTAAACATTTGGTTTGAATGTTTCTAATCGCACGATAAAGTGTTAGTGTATTTAATTAACCATACATTATTGTATGTGATTAAACGTATTTGTGATATTGATTGTAATATAATATGTGGATTAATTTACCCATTCATGTAAATTTATTCACATCTATCAACAGAGAAGAGTATCAATGAAATTATTGAATTTTATTATTAATAGATTAAAATAAACTTGCTCTGTGCAAGTTAATTACTCTCAAACCTAATAATAACCTCTACTTCTTTTTATAAAAGTATATAGATCTAGAATTTGAAATATTCGTTGTGGAAGAGAGTTGTGGGTATACTTGAAAATTTAAATAAAATATTTTAATAAAATAGGAAGAATGCTACCAAAATTATAAATGTTTCATTTCTTTATTTTAAATTTTCATTGATTTATAGTATAAGCATGTATGCCGATAAATAATTTATGTTATTAACAATGATTCTAAAGAATATTCATAAATCTAATGTAATATCATAACAATAGAATTTTTGCCTCATTATTAAGGAATGTTTAAAGATCATATGTTGTTTTTCAACATTTTCTACAAGTTACTGAGAACATATTTGTACGGTTTGAGCCTTTTTCTACAAGTATTCAAATCAAATGTTCTTTTTTAGCTTTTATGTAAAAATGTTCATATCAAATCTACATTTTCAGCTTTTTCTGCAAATTCCAATCAATATCTAGTTATGTTGTAATTGATCAATATTATACTCTCACCTTACCCTTTCATGGGATCTTAGTTGACCAAAAATTGGTGAAACTAATAGGGTACTAAGGGTTTGATCTGGTTCTTTTTTAGAATTCCCTGTGCAGGACCATGTTACAACACTTGTAAAATTCCATAGGGAAAACCAATAGTCAGTTTTATTAAATTCATATATGTGGGGTATTGTCCTAAAACTCAAGCCATTAGATAGTAACATGTATGGATTATAGTTTTTGTGTACTTTGTATTATATAAAAAGCATATATGATTTTTTTTTCCGATAGAAATTTTTTCATTTGTTTGATTATGTGGTGAAATGACAAGTGGTTAGTATCAAGAAAGTTAATCTATATACCTTAGAGACGAGATAGTGTAACTATAACAACATTGGAATCCTCTACAATTAATGACCTAAAATATTGGTGTAACAAATAAGATAACGTATATATGATATCATATACATCAAACATACCATATCCTAGTAATTTAAAATTATAATTGGATCCTTTGGTCAAATCAATACACTTTTTGTTTCAGTTTAGATAGTTTTGGGTCACTTTGAAAACCATTAAAAATCAAAATTTTCTGGTTGAGCTAAAATTTTACAAAAAGATAGATCTCATTCTATAAAACAAACTATCCTTCTACATCATATGTTGAATTAGCCTTTAAATAGCAATTTTGGGAAGCCTTGGATTTTGTGAAAATAAAATCTTTGTTTGACCTAAAATATTACCATAAGATAGATCTTGATATCAATAACAAACTTTCCTTTTCTGCAGGTATTAATTTTTCTATGGTATGGTGCTTAGGTTTCCTTGAAATTTTTGCAAAACTAAAAATAATCCATTTGACACACAATCTTACCTGGAATTATATTTCATCCTCTACAACATATATTATTGTAGTACAAGTGTTGATTCAACCTCTAGACAATACTTTTGTGACCTCAAGATTTGGTGAAAAAATAAAAAGGTAAAACATAAAATAATTGTAAAGAATATAAAAATATTTTGGGTTGTTTTTAGACTTACGGTAGGCTTCTCCATTATAAAATGGTTTAATCTAAGCCAATTGATCTCTTATATTCACACGAATATCAAGAATGGAAGAAGAATATGCAAAACAATTATTGTAATTAAGATTTTGTGGTCTATGTTGAATGAAACACCTATCACATTTCAAAAGGAATATGATAAATTTGTGTGCTAGAACAAACTTGATAAATCCATAGGGATCATTAGTATACATTTTTATGATAGTATGATGTTTTTCATCACCTAATGAAAACCTCCACAGTCAGAGTGTAATAAATTTGACACATTAAAAAATCAATTAATTCATCTTTACATTTATATGTCAAATTGTCATCTCTTACACCTACAAACTTTCTATTTATTGAAGACTTTCTTGACAAGTTTAAGTCCATTATCTCACAATTAGAAACTTGTAGTAAGGTTGGGAAGGATGATGAATGTATTTTTCTCATTTTTTTTAAATTGAAGGGTCCGTACAGGGCTTTTCTTCTACCAATTAGTCCACTATGGAAAAATCAAAACGATCTCAACTTGATGTCCTTCCTATTTCAAATACACATGTGATCAATACACCTAAGAAAAAGGTAAGACAAAGCCAAAGAATTAACCTAATGAAAAGTCAACCACTCAACATTCTTTTAATCCACATCTAAATCCATGGATCCTACTTTCACTAAATCTAAAGATTCAACCTTTTAGAATTAAAATAAGATTGGTGAGAAGTGTAGCTTTTGTGATAGATCGGGTCATTAAATGAAAGTGTTGGAATAGGATGAAAACATTTGAGGAAGCATTATAAAAACAAAGCATAACAATTCCTACTTCTTCCTATCTTGACAAAGACACACACTTTTAGTTCGTGCAATGATTACATCTACAAATAGTTGGATTCTAAAACCTCGCTTCACATATAACATTTTGGGATTCTACAAAGCTACATATTTTTATTCAAATATGGGATGGGTGCATCAATTATGTACTCTTATTCCCTAAGATATTTGATAATCTTCTTTACATTTATTAAATTTATCATTTTGAAAGTGGTAAGGATGTGGATTTCTCTTCTCATAATGTTTTGATGTGAGGTTTACAAAAACTCAAATTTGTGATTACTTTAGGTAGTTTTGATCATATTTCACACATATATGTATTTTATTGTTTTTATTATTCTTTAGGAAAACATTCATTTCTCATATTAATTCAATAATAAAACTTTAACAAGAAAAACTTTGATACTTGAAATATACATATTTGTAATATATAAATTCACAAAGTTGGTGCTTGGTCTACCTAAGGTGTCTTATTTAGAATGTGTTTTCAAAGTTTGTGTACTTAGAAAACACCATAGAGATCCTTTTCCAAAAGGTAAAACTTCACAAGCTACGGATCCCCTTGAGTTTGTGCAAAATGACCTCACTTGCTTTCCCACTTTGTATCTTTTTAAGATTCAAATATGTTTTCACATTCATTGATGACTTCCCATGTTGAAATCTCTTAAGTTCAAAATTGAAGTCTCTAACCACTTTAAGGCATTTGAGATAAGTTTTGAGAAGAAACCCTTACTTACTATCAAGAACCTATGCGCAAATAATGGGGAATGTGTGAGTAATGTTTTTTAAAACTTTTGTGTAGTGCATGATATTCAATATCAGTGCACAATTACTTACAGTCAACAAAATGGTATTATTGAAAGGAAAAACTATACTTTGAGGGAATATAAAATTGTATGATCCAATCCAAGAACACAACATATGCATCTTGGGCTAAAGCAATCAATTGTGCTAACTACATTCAAAACTACATGCCACATAAGGTAAGTGAAAAATATAACAACATAAGATCCTTGGTACATACAAAACCTAATGTTTTTAAATTTTGTATTTTTGAAAAAACATTGAGAAGAAGATTGAATCACTCATTTTAGTTGGATATTGTGAGGATGTGAAGGTTTGTCAACTATTTGACCTTGTCACTCATTTGACCTTGTCACTCATGATGTTATCTTTGACAGATTTCTAATTTGATGAGCATTTCACCTCCAGTGTTGACCTTCATCTTCTTCATCAACCACTTCTACTTGCTCAAATATTGAATATTATGTACATATTACTAAGGAAAAATGTATTGGTAATTCTCCATTACCATTGCAAGAAAACATTCAAAATGAACTTACAAAACCACTATAACTTGTACCAATATAGGTCCGCATAGTATACACTTATATTGGTGACATGGCAGTGGATCATACATATCTAAGTTGGAAAACATCACATCTATACAATGTTGCACATTTTGACACAGATGGCATTGAAAATAGATCCAAAGAATTATTGTTAAGTTTCTAAGCATCTTGAATGACAAGTAATGATGGCAAAACCATTTTTCTAAGAAAATACAACACATAAGATTCGATTCCTCTTCCAAAAGGTAGAAAAATAGTGAGGTGAAAATGGTTGTACCACATTAAGTATGCAATGGATGGGTCCATTAAAAGTTACAAATCCTAACTTATAGTAAAATGTTTTCACGTGTTGAAGGTATCAATTATCATGAAACATTTTCTCATATTGCTAAGATGAACTCCATATGGCTATTAGTCTCATTAGTTGTAACATAGTGATGGAAAATCCATCAAATAGATGTCAAAATTTTCTTCTTACATGGAGACTTATGGGAATAAATTTACATGTCGCATCTTCTATGGTCTCTCAGTTGTTATAACTCTAGCTATATATAGATTAAAAAAATCCTTGTATGGCTTGAAACAAGTTCCTCAAGCTTGGTATGATAATATCAACATGTTTATAATCAATTCTAGTTATAGATATAGAGTCACTCTGACATAATAGTATACTCCAAGAAAATAAAGGTAAAACTTATAATTTTGGTCCTCTATGTCGATGATTGAATTATTACGAGAGCTTCCACAAAGAAAATTTATGATTTGAAGCAGAATTGTGAATTATTTAAAGATGATTGACATGGAGTTGTTATATTTTTCCCATGTTTTACAAATTTTAGTCCATTAAAGGTATTTTTATCAATCAAAATATTCTCAAGATATTCTATGCCACTTCAATGTGGAAAGCTACAAGTCCACAATGACTCCATTTCAATATGGGGTCAAACTTTATGCCAAGTGTTTTTCTCCTTCGGTTGATGGTACAATTTACAAAAAAATAGTGGGAAGTATATTATAATTGACTCATACACATCTTAATATATTTTTGTAATGAATATTATATCGAGGAAACAATTAGGACCCCCACGAATGTCATTCGTATGTTGTTAAATGCATTCTATGGTATCGTCGTGATTTTACTAATTATGGGATAAAGTATAAATCAAGTAGCCAAGCCTCAATTTGATATTAAACTTAAAGGGAAATAACAAACAATATTTTTCCTAGTAGAAAAATAAAAGTCTAAGGCTACATAGATAGTGATTGGTTAGAGATCCATATGATTGTAAGTCAAATGCAATATACATTTTCCATCTTGGGGAGGTCTTTTGACTCAGTTTTGTAAAACATACTACCATCACTTTGTCTACTACAAGTGTTGATTATAGTGGATATGTTGTTGTGAGACACAAGTCAATATGGATTGTTTTCCAAATTTCCAAGTTTGGATTTCTACATACCCAACACACAATACTTTCATGTGACAAATATAGTGTTATTCACATCTCGCGCAACCTAGTCGATCACCAAGATATAAAACACACTTAAAATTATACATATTATATTCAAAAAAAGATATAGAACAATGTCGTTGATCTTAAATTTTTTTAACTAATGATCAAGTTGCGAACGTCTTCACAAAGTCTCTTCTTGAGTCACAATTTGTGTAGCTTTGCTAATTTTTGTGTTTAAATTTTATGTTGTTAATTTTAGGGAATGGAAAACTACATTTAAGGGCATCAAAGAAGCATCCTTTGAAGTAACCATTTTAATTTTTCTAAAAATTCTATGATTAATCAAAGGAATCTCAACAAGATCCACCATATTGGATTTATCATTGCACTTCTTCCAATTGGAGTCTTAAAACTAACCATTTTAGATAACATTAAAGACATAACATGTAGAGAACAATATGTAATCAATATAACACACAATAGCACATGATAGAATAATTAAAACAAATGAATAACAAGAGCCCTTGAATAATGAAATCTATCAACAAAAACCAAATATCTAACCATAGGAAGTTACAAGGAATGTGGGTTCACCAAAAGGATATCATAATGGTTGGATGCAGGCTATTAAGTTTAACAAAAAGGGAAACACTAAGTTGGGTGTAACTTGAGTCATGTTCACCAAAATTTACATGCAAAAAGTGGTTTTGTGCTAACAAATGCAATACAACTAACCATAATACATTTCAATTAGGTTTAAACTTATATAAGTCCATAAATCTTACCTATTGCATAGATGAATGTGTGTGGAATATTCTAGAAATTAAAGACAATTGAAATGCTATGTAAGTAATAATATTTACAATGATACAAATTTTGTTACAACTTGGAAAACATTCATCAAAGAGAATGTGTAACAAATTCAAGTAGCAACGGGTGATACACCTAAAAAATTATCAAAAAATAAAGATCCTTGACCTAAATAGTAGTGTTACTTAAGTGGCAAAGCCCATAACCATACTAGCGTAGGCATGACAACTAACAAATAATGTGAAATGATCTAATAATGAGAAACTAGAGGAGTTAATGGAGACCTATATTAACTCCCCATTATTATCAAGATCCTAAAATTTTGAATAGCTTGGAAAACAACACATCAAGTATAATGTAGTTCAACATGCAATCCACCAAATAGTGGAAAACATGTCCAAGCAAAAATGTAAAGAAAAACCATAAAATAGAAAAACCAAAGAACTTTTACTAGAATTATATTGCTTCTTAAGTGGCAAGACCAAAACCATAATAGTCCCAGTTTGGAAACTATCAAATACTATAAAACTAAGTTGAAAACCTTGTCTACCTTCTTTTGGCCTTTAAAACCTCGCTTTTCTAGAACACATTGCAAGTTGATGAGAAATGGCTCTCCTTCCTCAAAAATCTAATATGCACACAAAACCTTGCAAGCTATAAATAAATGGAGTGAGTTAGTGGGGACTTATGTTATCTCCCCATTCTTATCAAGGCCCTAGAATTTTGAAAAATTCAATAAATAACAAAAACATATTATAGTTCAATAAGCAATCAAATGTAATGCAAGTGTCCCAAGTTTTATCCTTTCAATGAATGCAACAAGTAAATGTTATATTTTCTTCCCTAAATTATTTAAAATGGATTTTGGTATGAATATGATTTTTAATCATTCAAATTAGGTAATTCACTCCTTGTGTAGTTTTCTCTTCTTTTTATTGCACTTATGTATTTATAGACTTCTTGAATTCAAATTAGGACCCTATTGGCGTGTATGTCAATCCAACAAGCATGAAAACTCAAATCAATATACTTATAAATGTGAAACCAACAAAGGACAAAAACCTTAGGAAACCTAAAAAAGAGGTAAAATGGCCCATGGCAAAAAGAAAAATGGGGGAGAAAACAAAGAAACCCATGAAAAAATAGAAGAAATAGACAGGGGAATAGGGACATGGATAGTAGAGAAATGATAAGAAAGAAATATAGAAACAACAAGATGGAAATAAATAAATGTGTCAAAAATTGAGTAAAATGTAAGGAACACATTGAAAGTGGAGCAGAAAAAAGGACCATACACCACTAAGAACCTAATTTAGACCATTAATCAATAAACACGTGAATACACTAGTATCATAGAAAATAAGTAGTTTCGTATCATAGAAAACTAGTATCACAATGAAATTATGTGTCTACAATATCAAAAAAACTGTACATCCAAAAGTAAATAAACCTAAGAATAAAGAAAGCGATAAATACAAAGAATCAAAACTAGTTATTGATTGAAATGAAGTTGATGAGAGATGGACACCATAAAATGGGGATGCAAGACAGAATTCCCAAAACATCATGGAAGAATTTTACTCCCATCTACATCACCTGATTAGGAACATCTACATCAAATATTTTTTGAAGAATTGTATCAATTTTTTTTATAAAACTAGATGTCAATGACGTGGTAACTAAAATAGAAATTGACAAAAAGATCATGAAAGAACCTAACACCACATATGGTTGTCACAAAATTTATAATGTCACTCTTCACCTTTCTACTTCAGATATGGTAGAAATTGCAAGCATCACATTCCATCACAATAATAATGTGGTAGTTGAAGGTAAGAATAACACAATTTATCGTGTGAGGACCATACACAGGGTTAAGGAAATGATGGAATTCCAAAATAGTAGCGAAAGTGTAAAAAACCATGGTCAACGCCAGGAATTCCAATCCCACCTCCCTTAAAATAATTTACAATATATCATTCATCATCATTTATACAACCATTCAATTAACCATGAACCATATGTGTGTTTACTTAAGCATAGAAACAACCATACACATGACAAAAACAAGAAAGTACACATGAACACCAAAATTAAGTGGGAAACCCTCAAGGGGAAGAAAACCCACTGAAACATAAAATTTATTTAGTCATGCTTCAAATTTAGTGAGGCACCAACCCCACAAGGAGCAAAAACTCTACAAGGAGCCCTAATCTCTAATTTAGTGAAGCACCCTCTCCATAAGGAGGATACAACCCCCTAGGATGACTAAGCACCAAATCAGCCACATGATGATAATGATCTTTGATTTTTTTTCTGCCAAAATTGATGGAGATCACTTATTCATCCCACAAATCCTTTCTCAAACCCTTGGTCTTCATATTTTCTCTATCTTCTTCCTTCTCAACTTGTATTTCCTATAAACCATTACACAATTGATTTCAAAGTTAAACCTAAAACATACTTTTTAAGATCTCAAATCATGCCTTCATACCTAAAAACTCATTTCCTCTAGGTCACACTTTTCACCCATACAAGACTAGCTCACAAAATGAGTTGAAACTTCAATTTTATAGCCTTATCTTCCTCTAACCCAATATATGTCAGTATTTAATCGCTAATTAGACTTATAAAACATTAAAACATTACATTACATCAATTATAATGGTAAAAAATGGCCCATATAGGTTGGTCAAGCCAAAAATGACTCATCATGCACCAAAAGCCTCTAAACCCTATCACTGAAATGAGAAAAAACCAACTCATATCAAAACCATGATTATTCAAGATCCCAAATTCAACACACATGAGTAATATATCATAAAAACATCATACATGGTTTCACATTTTATTGGACCAATCAAATATTTCATTAAATGGGCCCACTGGCTCATATCCTTTACCAAACAATTGTTTCCAACACCATGTCTTTAACTTTGGGCCTCAAGAACCCTCAAGATGAACTCAACTACGGCATGTGAAAAATATATGGAAATACTAGTACATTTACATAACTTTTATTCATGTTAGAGATCCTAAAAGAATCATATGTTAAAACCAAAACTACTTTTGTCTTTAAAAACAAGCTACTCAAAAACCAGTTTTGCAAAGTCAACTAGTTTGAATCCTTACTACTATTTCAAGACCTAAAAAGGACTTAAATAGGAAAAAAATTCATCCCTATTCACTTTCCTGGTGGTGGAAATCATCAACTAATTCATCTCACGCATTAACCAACTCAAGCTTTCAACAAGAACAAACACGTTCAAAACAATAGTTACTTTATTCTTCAAAAATCAACCTAAATGAGCCATACAATAAACTAATAAAGAAACATTCCATACATCAATGGAAATATATTTGAATCACCTTTCTAGAACATATCATAACTTATTCCAAATCCAAGTGGAAGGCCTTCAACTAATCCAATCTCTGCAAACTCCTTTCTATGCCTTCTAGGTCACAAAACCGACAATGATCTCAATATGATCCATCACACCAAACCACACTTCCACACTCAACCATGATCTGAAACTATCATATACATCTTGATAAACTCCTGGGATATCATTAATTTTAATTTAATCTTTACCTCATTTGGGAAACTTTGCCACAAGCTGGAACTCCTTAGAAACAAGCCTTTTCAGGTAGGGCCCACATATCACCGCATGCACTAACATACCTTTTTGTAAATATGGAATATTCCTTTACAATATCTAATCATCACTTTAGAAAAATGATTCAAAACAAGCTCAATATAGCTCTTCTTCTACGGGCTTCTCTTAGGTAGGGTTTAGCTAGGGTTTCCAACCACTATACCTTCTTAACGATCATTCATTAAAAAAGTGATGATCAAACCACCTTATTATTTTTGTGAAAATTTCATAACTGACCTAATAATATATCCCAAATAGTTGAAGTCCCCATTCAAATCAATCAATTCACAATGAGCATTAGAAGCTCCATATTTTCTTCAAAACCACATTATAACTTATCCAGTTTCACCAAAAATTTCATATCTTCAGATTAATTTAGTAGTTTTACCTTAAACTTGTCATGAAGCATCATGAAAAAATCATATAACTTCAATAATTACCATCTATCCAAAATACATCTTAAACTCTCCATCCATTAAGACTTACTTATGCCAAACTACATATTTCTCACTTGTTTTCTTCTAAGTACCATGAAACACCACCAAACCTCTAAAAATGACCTAAAACTCATCACACACCTTAGGTACTCTTCCACCATGCTTCTACCATGATCCAACAAGACTTATTCAGTCCAAATATTAGAACTCTACCTCATTCTACATGCTCTAGGGCTAGAAACAAGCCTAAAATAACTTGAAACTACCATGAAACCTCATGACATGAGCATACTAACCTCATGAAGACTCAAAACCACATGTAACACGCCTCATAAATGATGTATGACATCATGAAACACTCCAAATCACTTGAGAAATCAAACCATGACTCAACACCCTAGACCATGCACCAGGACTACATAAAACTCACCAAACCACTCAATCTTTGTGATTGAAATCTGAATAGAACCTCATGGAGACTCACATGGACACATGACATAATTTTCCATCAATTGAGTTGAAATCAATGACAACAAAAACAAACAATGACCAACAGTTTCCCCCTTTATCATTGATGGCAACCATCTTCAAAAACATTATTGACATCAAACATTACAGACACCTACATGACCTCATTTCCAAGTTTTGATGATTCTATCCACATTTTCTAGATATGAAAAAGGATATAATGACTACTAAACTTTGAAAAATTACAACACAAAGACAATACAATGACAACAATTCTCAAAACTAACTTACTTGCCTCAAAAACTCCCCCCTGGGACTGAATTGTCTTCACTTTGAATCCTTTAGCAGAAGTAAATAATGATCCTATGGAGCTTATAAATCATGAAAAAATATCCCCCCGAGTTGACACACCTCTTATTATCCTTCATTCATGATCCATTTTACTTTTCTATGAGTATAACATGCTTAAAATTTAGGTTTTCCTTCAAGGTTATCACACCACACTTTTGAACCACAATCCCTAAAACACCAACTTTGGTTCATTTCTAACCAACTTTAAAGTCTCTATAATCCCGAACTCATCATGATACTCCTCCTTATGTCTCCACTGAACATGTACCATCTCTTTCTAACTAAAAACACAAACTAGACAACATGCCTAACATATATGCCTTGAGAATGTATCATCTTCATTTTCCACAGACCTAAATACTTTCTCGGACTTCACAACTCGGTTTCATCTAATAACATTTATTGAATATTTTAATCAATCTCCCCTACCTCAAAAACATTCCTATAGAATGATTGCAAGACAACCACACCTAGGAATCACTCTCATAGACTCTCTTTGGTCCGACAAAGGTTACAAAATTAACAAATCTCATATGCCTTCCTTAATACCTTGCATATGATATTTTGATTGAAAATTCTTGCTCCCCCTATGGGAAGCTTCTAAAGTGTATACATGGCCTTTTCAGCTGCTTCACTATTCTCAGTCATGATTCAGTTTCTTAACTACCTTTTACATTTATCTTGCTTCATTTGTTTTGATGATTCACTTTAAACCTATAGATTACTAAATTTTTGCTTTCTTGCACTTCATAGCTAATTTTTTTCTTTTAGGCCTCTTAGATTAAAAAATGGTGCACAATACTCCTCCAAAGTTGGAGGTACAATCAAATTTTCATTAGCTATGTATGTTTAAACACAACTTCATATAGTCTATACATCGACACATATAAAAATAAGTGCATACTGGATTTGTTTGAAGCTTCACCTATTTGAAACCATTCATACATCATATCACTTCTAGTTCTAGTAATTGGTAAGAAATAACACATCTTATTTGAGGATTAGAGTAACATAGAATATTTTGATGACTTGAACTAAATTTGAACTTGTGAAAATCAACATAGCATACTCATACCAACTGATCATGTCATGAAGTTTTCTTTTATACATACTAGATCATCACACTTCTTCTAAAGTCATGTACCACCTCTAACACAAGTTTGGGGATCATCAACCAACCATGTGTAGATTTATAGCTCGATTATCTTTTGGTGAACCTCTCATGACCATCAGGGAACTCTTAGATCTGTAAAAA
Organism: Taxus wallichiana var. yunnanensis; assembly: GCA_018340775.1. Classification (NCBI taxonomy): domain Eukaryota; kingdom Viridiplantae; phylum Streptophyta; class Pinopsida; order Cupressales; family Taxaceae; genus Taxus; species Taxus wallichiana. The sequence continues at coordinate 509,397,401 of CM031237.1, read as the reverse complement.
CTTAGAATTAAAGTACTTAAACAATGTTAGAATGTCTTGGCATCTGATATGCATGATAAACCCTCTTGAAGACGACAAACACCTTCACTGTGATTCTATTTCTATAGATTTCAATCTTCTTGAGAATTATGTATCAATCATATAGCTTTCTTTGACTATGAATATTTTTCAATTTGTGTAGCTTATAGCTCATTTTTGTTCACATACAACTTGACTTATGAACTTTCTTATACAAGCATGAACTAGGTATTATAACTATCAAATTGACGTCTATTTCGGACTCTTGGAAAAAATGCTCGGTTATGTCATGCCCATATCACTTGACACACTAATCACCTAAAGTTGTTTGTGCATACATGACATTATACCTAGAACCCCTTGCTTCACGAGACTTTATGATAAACCTTATCCTTAACCACTTATCCATTGACTTGTCACAGAGAGTGACCATAAATAGTCCACCTTTTATCTTTTGTGATGATACCTCAACAATCGTAACCCTATCTTCTTAAAGAAAAAGGCTTTGAATCATACTTGATATCATATCATGTCCTCAAAAATTCATGCACATGCTATCTTGGTTGAAGGATACATTTTGATTCACAAACTCCTTCATATTTTCATGATTCATATTCAAACACTCCCGATAACTTCGCATAGATTGATGACCCCACTAAGAATCACCTTTATCCCTATTGTTTTAGTCCTATAGAATTTCATTTCCTAGTTCATAAAGCTTCAAACCTCTGTCATAACACCTTTCTTGATCATTATCTCAAATTGTTATACTAGTACCTAAGAGGACAATCATTTGACTTCAAATGCTAATTTGAGACCTCTTATGAGATGCTAAAAACCATGTCAAGGTGATAAGAGAAAACATATTAGTCCTCATACCTTATTAAATTTCTCTGCACATATTTATGGATCAAAATTCAAGAGATAAGACTCTTTGTAAACCTGATTATAACTTCTCTATTTTAACACTCTAGTCACCAACTTATCAACATGTACCTTGCACCCTCTATAGATTACAATGGCACTCGGCCTTTAACACAATTTTTTTCAATTCATGAGAAAAATTTCATTTTTTTTATTAGAGGTTAAAAAGGGTTGAGGGGACCCTACCCCATACATTGAAAACTCTCCATGAGAGCAGAAAACAACATTACAATAACATCAAAAAACCATAATATAATTGTTCATAGTAATAAGAGCTCTCCAGAGCCCATAAAGTGAAACTAACAACAACAAAAAACACTAGATAAACTAACAACATTGATGAAAGTAACAACTAGTAACAAAGACAGTGAAAAAACAAAACAACCCATCCCAGGTCATTTGTAGGCTTTTCAAGCCCCTCCAACACCTTAGCCCATTCTTTCGCCAAAGCTTCAATATTAACCGCCAAGGATCCTAGGTCAAAACCATCTAGGGTAGCCTTTCTCTTCCTACCTTGACTATCCATGGCACAATAGGTATTGGAAAGATTTCCCAGAGTCTGAAGGTCTTACAGGGTCGATCTCACCATCACAATGCTCCATTCCATTTAACTATGTAGAATTGCCTTAACTTGATCCATCTCTTTGGTTATGGCACCAAAGTTGGCCTTTAAAACCTCAATCTCTCCGCCCTACCCAATGCTGACTGCTTCCTCCACTTGCTCTTTCATCTTATGCCAATCATTGAATAAAAACTGGACCAAGATCTTAGTGAGCCACATATCACCCTTGAGTTCCTCTATATCCACCGCCATCCTTGCCAAGTGGTTTTCCCCTTTGATCGGACCAATGTGACCCATTACCTCAAAGTGTTGTTACAATTAAGCGTTAATAGGGGTCGAGACATCTGTTTTTGGACTCACCCTTGGTGTTTGATGGGGAGCAAGGGATCTACTTTGATTTTAGGTCCTTAAGATTCTAGGTCGTAACCACCTCCACCTCATCTTGGTCATCATCCAAGTCCCCATCCTAAGAGTTAGAATCATCACTCGATTCCTCCTCCTTTGATTCCAAACCAATGCCATCCGCATAAGCTTCCAGAGCCAACTTAAGGGAGCTAATTTTATCAATGTCCAGTGCCACCCTTTTGACTAGGGAAAGGATAAAGCCTTGATGGAGAGGGACATAAATTCTTCTCGTTTTGAACTATGAAATAGAGGCACACAGGGAACAATACAGGAAGTAGGGGAAACTAAAATCTTGGCCATGCCTAAAATGATTTAGCATAGGGAGGTGGTAGGTATAAATACATTTGTGACAACCCTCAAGGGTTAAAAATTGAATGAGAGAGAGAGCCACCTCATCATATGGATTAGGTAAAGACAATCTAAGGTAACCAACAAAATGGGAGGTGAGATTCTCATTACCTTTGAGAAAAATATTCAATTCTTTAGATGCTTCCTTCTTTGGTTTATAGACCTCCCTCCCACCACTGGAATGCCCATAACTTTTTCCACCAAATCCACAAGTAATCTCCATCCTGATCCCCTTCATTTCAACCACAGCTCCTTTTTTGGTCACTTTCTAGGCGCTGGCAAAATCCTTGCTAAGATTTTCGAAAGGGGTAAAGCCCTTGCTATCAAACAAATCCATAGCTTCAGGCGTGACCCCTTTGAGATTAGTAGGTTCAGTTCGACAAGATCACCCCCTATTTGGTTGAACAAAAAAACTCTTCACAAACAGACCCAAAATTCATAACACCAAAAGATTACTCACACGCTAAGAACTGAAGTTTCTACAGACACGGGATACAATAAGAGCTCTCCAAGAATACATGGGAATCTCATTCCCAATCTTCTCATTATTGAGAGATAAATGCAAAATCATCATATGGCCAGTGAGCTTGATGAGATTGACACCCCATGAAAGGACCTTATAAGCGTGCATTAGTGTCTTTTAATAAGTGTGCCTGCACCTTGGGATCGAGAATTTCCACCTCCTTCAAAAGTGTCAACTCAAGCCCATTAACCCCCATATTAGCAAAGACGTCCACCACAATATTAGCCACCCTATACACATGTTTAAAGGTGATAAAATTAAAAGATAGATCCATTTTCTTAATACTCTTAATAGAGTTATGGTTGGAGATATAGATGGAGCCTTTCTTGTTTATGCTGTTAATTATGTTCAGGGAGTCCCCTTCCACTTACATATTCAAAAATTGTGTTTCAAAGATATAGATAGACCCCAAAAGACCCCAGCAGCTTCAACGACATTATTAGTTTGAGTTCCCAAATTGTGATAGAACCCAAGGATAAATCTACCTTCAGAATCCCGAAAAACCCCCCCACAACTTGCATGACCAGGTTTCCCTTGGAAGCCCCATCAAAGTTTAATTTTAAACAGTCCTTGCTAGGTTTCACCCAACCTTTGAGTTGAGGGTTAAGACCAAGGGGGATAATGGTAGTGGGTCCCAGACCCCACTTCAAAGAAAACCTAGATTCATTCTAAAAGAAGGACTTTTTGGAAGTTCAGATTAGAGAAGTTAGCCAGGATAGAATTCACACAGTGGGCTCCAATTTTTTTGGGGGTTCTTTTTTGCCTTTAAAGATTCTTCTATTTATTTCCTTCCATATCTCCCAAGCCAAATGCATAATAGAGAAGGTCCATAAAAAATTTAACCCTTGGCTCTTAAAAGGACTTGACCATTGGATCCACAGCAGTTTTATGGAATCGGAAAAACCCAATTAACTTCAAAAAGATTGAGGATGGTTTTCTTGACTGAGATAAGAAAGGGGAAATTAAGGAACATGTGTGAGGCATCTTCATAATCATATTCACACAAAACACATCTATTAATCATTTGGAAATTTCTCTTGTTCAGGTTTCCAACCATAAGAATTTTGTCATGGATAACCAGCCACCAAAACATATTAATCTTGGGTATTAATTCTTTGACCCAAACACTTCCCCAATTAAAATTATCATCTTCCCCCTCTTGAAAGAAAGAGTAGTAGGCACTTTTGACCGAGAAAAAACCATTATCTTCCTTATTCCAAAATATTCTATCCTTTCCAAGATTATCTTTGTTAATAATAACTCCTCTTAATCTGTTGTTAATAGAAGAGATCTCAATGCTATTAGAATGATCCAGAGCTATGGTTTTCCATTATCCCAAAGGGTCATCCAAATTGAAGAAGTCTCTGACCTTGGTCCCATATTTGGTCATAGAATATTTATAGACTGTTGGGTAAATAGTCTTGAGAGGAAGGTCCTCCAGCCATTTGTCCTCCCAAAAGTTAATGGTTCACCCATTTCCAACAAGCCATTTGTAGCCCTCAAATACCACATGTTTAGCCAAGTTTACAGATTTCCAAAACAGGAAGAAGCATTAGATTTCTAGGTGCAAAAGCACCACTCATTAGCAAATAGGTTAGGCAAGTATTTCCTTCTTATAATACTAGTCCAAACACTCTCTTCCTTTAACAGTCTCCATCTCATTTTTGCTAGCATAGCTTTATTCATTTTGGTTCAATCTTTGATACCAAGGCCACAAAGGTTTTTGGGGGTACAAACCTTATCCCAGGTGATTAAAGGAATTCTATTTTGATTTGGTTCCACTCCATAGAAATATTTTTTGTATGCTCTCCAGATTGCAAGAAACTTTAGAGGGTAATCTGTAGATAGACATTGTATAAATCGGTAAATTCTAAATAGAGCATTTGAGAAGAATAGCTTTGCCAGCTTGAGATAGCAACGAACCTTTCCACCCTTCCAGTTTCTTTAGAAATCTATCAATTAGAAAATTCCAATCAGCATTCTTTGGTTTTTCCACCCCAATAAGCATACCAAGATACCAAGTTGGGAGATTTTTAGAAGGACAACCAAGAATACCAACAATTTTGATGCTTCTTCTTTCAGGGGTATTGATAAAGAAGATAGAGCTTTTCCCATAGTTGATCAATTGATCTGATGCCTCCTCATAATCCTTCATTAACTATTTGAATTCTCTAGCTTTTGGGACAAATGCCACACCAATCAACATAGTTTCATCAACAAAATGTTGATGAGAAACCATCTGACAGTTGACATCCGGAGAAATACCACTGATTCTACCCTCCACGGTAGCCTTATTAAGAGATATGCTAAGGGTCTCATCCATAATAATGAAAAGAAAAGGTGAGATAGGATCACCTTGTCTTAAACCACACGTGCTATTAAAAAACCCACAAGGGGTCCCATTAACTAGGACCAAGAACTTGGCTGTGGAAATACATGAGAGAATCAACTCCTTAAAGTCCTCTCCAAAGCCAAACCTCGAAAGAATCTTCAGAAGGAAAGACCAAGAGACTCTGTCATAGGATTTTTCCATATCAAGCTTAATAAACATGGCTTCCTTCTTATTCTATTTCACCGAATGGAGGGTCTCCTGGATGGTGACAATGCCATCTTGGATCTATCTTCCCATAACAAAGCCTCCCTATTGATCAGATATAATCGTAGGTAACATAAGATGAATTCTTAGAGCCAAATTTTTTTAGCACATTTTGTAAACACAGTTGCAAAGACTTATGGGTCTAAAATTTTTAAACTCCGTAGGATCATGATTCTTAGGGACCAAATCTAGAAAGGTGTTATTTAACTCCTGAAGCATCCTTTTATTCTTAAAAAAATCCTAAATAGCATTACATATATCATCTCTCACAATCTCCTAGAAAGTTTGGAAGAAGAAATCGGGAAACCATCAAGTCCCGAGGCTTTATCAGGGTTTAAGGATTTTATCATGAATTCAATTTCTTCCATAGAAGGGATTTTAGTGAGCATGAAGTTTTCTTCATCATTAATCAGATGGGGGATAATGTCTAGAAACTACTCTTCCTTAGTGCTATTAGAATCTCTAGAGGATGTCAAAATCCCTGAAGAAAGAACATGCCTCTTGTTGAATTTCCTTAGAGTCATTGAGCATAACTCCCTCTTCATTTTTTATGCATATAATTCTATTTGAGCTCCTCCTTTTGAGAGTGGAGATATGAAAGAACTTCATGTTCTTGTCACCATCTTTGAGCCATAAAACTCTAGATTTGTTTCAAAAAATTTCCTCCTTCCGAAGGATGTTATGATACTCAACAAGTAAATCCTTCTCATTATTTTGGATGAGCATAGTATTTCCCTCCCCAGGTGATTCCAGATCTCCCTAGAGGAGTGAAATCTCATTAGCCAGAGACTTTTTTTTTGAAAATGTTACCAAAACTTCTTTTATTCCATTCTTTCATTTTTTTAACATGAGAAAGCTTTTTAACAATTCTAAATAAAGTCGTACCTTTGATTTTCACATTCCACCATCCCTTAACTAAATCAATAATATCCTCATCTTGCAGCCACATATTTTCAAATATGAAAGGGATTCTCCTCCTATCCTTAGCCTTGATCTAGAAGAGGATAGGATTGTGATCGAATCAACCAGTTTTTACATATCTTTACACAACTTACTAGTAATCACTGAGACAACCTTGCTCTTTGCAAATTTGGTCTTGATTTGAGAACCCATAGTGTGAAGCAAGTAATACAAATTTTATGATATTTATCTCATCTTAACATATACTCTTTCTCCTACTTAGAAGTTTTCATTCTCTAGGCACTTTGGATATAGATAATACCAAATAAGATCTCAAGACCCCATTATAGACCATAGGAGATCATGTACAACCTTAGACATACACCATTTCATCTGAAAACTAAAAAAAACTTGACAACACATAATTCTCTACCTCAAGATGACTGTACAATCCACTATACAAGTTTATAGTTCATCATCCAAGGTTCAACCCATTTCGCACTATACAAATTACAAATCCATGAGGTTTTATTTCTCAAGTTTGGGATGAACATACTATGTTCACTTTTGTACACCTCATTTAAGACTTAAGAGCATAATTTAATCCATAGAATTCTTGAAGACTTCACATACTAATTGAGAGACACCAAAAAAAGACCTAATCTTTAGATGAACACTCAAGACACTTAACCAACAACACATTGAGTCAAATTCATGGAATTTCTTAATTAAGAATAACACAATAGACTCCATGATGACATGTCATGCCAACCAAGACACAATAAAAAAACTCACATATTTTTGATGTATGAATATGAAATTCACATACCTAATACAGTTCCAAGCCTTTTATGACAATTATACCCCTAATAGAGCTTCAACAAAGCAACAATGACACTTTTCATCAACACAATTACCTTAAAACATTAACTCAACACCTTGGACTCATGATATGATTCTCATTGAACAAAGACACTCCTCATCAAAAGAAATTTATAATAGTATACTAGCATATTCATTGCAAGAAAGAGTACTACAACTCCTATAACTACTTGGACTCATATTTCTTAGCACAAAATTCCAATACTTTGACTCATGAGACACTTTAACCTTTCAACAAACTAACCCTTGACTTGATGAAGACTCATACTTTGAAAAGAAGCTACAAGAGCCAAACACACATGCTAATAAACACATACTACTCTTGAAAGATCCCATAAACTTGATAAGCGATGAAAATTCATGACCTCAAACTCAAACCTCACTAAACAAAGACTTATGAATGAAATCACAGAGACCTAATAAAGAAAAGAATAATAGAACCACATAGATGAGATCACTTTGCATACCTTATAACACTTGAAGTGTTCTAAAATTCAAACTTCTTAATCTTATCATGCACTTTGGGAATGGATTTCATTCAAGAATATTTTTCTCCTTCATATATGAGCCCTCAATTAAGGAAAACACACTTCTTTGATTGTACTTGTATCCCATCTTGATACCTCTAGCTCCTTCTTTGATAGAATTCATCGTATTAAGTGTATTTAAAGCGAGAGTCTAATATCTTAACATCCTTAGACTCATTCATGAGAGTATTATCCTTAAAAAAACTTCCACTTTGAGCATGAACTCTACTAGAGTAACTTGAATATCCTATTTGGTGAAAATGTCTTGCACTATGCCCTTATTTGTGACATTTGTGGCATATAACACCATTCATGTTTCTTCTTGGTTCAAACATTCTTATATTCCATCCAAAATCCTTGGGCCTATGACCATACTCATAACAATAAAACATTCACCCTTGAAGAATATCACATCATTCCTAGAACACCTTATTTTGCAATCTCTAACTCTATGACCAAAATTATGGCAAACAAAATAATATCCATTAAATGAAGAACCATACCTCATAGCATTAGGTTGTTTAACTGAGTTAGAACTTCTCAAATCATTCTTCTTTGTCAACATCACATTTGATTTGGAACTTAGACCAACTTCATCATCACTCTTGACATGATTTCCTTCAAACCCTAGGCTTATTTTTTCATATGTGGCTATTTTACCTTCTAAAACCCCATCAATATGTTTGGAACTCTTATCAAGCCTCTCATACATGCATAACCTACTATATGCACACTACAAATATGATTCTAGTGCTTTCAATTTTTCTTCATACTTGGAACAAGTGTATTCTTTCTCCTTTAGGGATTTGGACACACTTTCAACCTATGATTCCAAACTCTTGATAACATGATCATGATATTTCTCCATATCACTCATTTTCTCTTGCAATCCAAAAACCAAAGACTCAAAAATATCATACTTTCTCCTCCAAAGATCAGTGACTTACCCATTTGTGCTTCTAGGATATCCTTCAAGTTATTAAAATTTCTTCTCAAGTACCTTCTATGATACCAATTTTTGGAAGCACAATGGATTGAGAGGGGGATGAAGCAATCCTACAAGTCTTTTAATTTATTTACCATTCATCATCATTCATACAACCATTTAATGAACCAAAACCATATGTGTGTTTTCTTAAGTATAGAAACAAACATACACACGAGAAAAAAACAAGAAAGTACACATGAACACAAAAATTAAGTTAGAAAAACTAAAGGGGAATAAAAACCATTGAAACATAAACTTTATTTATCCATGCTTCAAATTTTTTGAGCCACCAAGCCCACAAAGAGAACCAAATTCTAGTTTAGTAGAGAACCAACCCCTTATTTAATGAAACACCCACTCCACAAGGAGGATACAAACCCTATGTTGACTAAGCACCAACTCAGCCACCTGATGATGATGATATCTAAATTTTGTTTACGCCACAACCGATGAAGATCACTTATTCAACTCACAAACCCTTGCTCAAACCCTAGGTCTTCAAACTTGCTCTATCTTCTTCCTTCTTAATTTTTCTTGCCTCTAAACCCTTACACATATGTTTTCAAACCTTATTCAACCTACAAAAAAAAAATCAACTCTCAAATCATGCCTTCATACCTTCAAAATACTCTCCTCTAGGTCACACTTTTCACCCATGCAAGACTAGCTCACAAAATAAGCTCAAACTTCACTTTTATAGCCTTATCTTATTTCTAGCCCAAGATAGGTCAGTCCTTAATCACTAATTTGACCCATAAAAGATAAAAAAATCCATTACATCCATTATAATGGTCACAAATGACCCATATAGGTCGGCCAAGCCAAAACCACTCACCATGCACCAAAAAGCCTCAAAACCCTATCACTAGAATGAGAAAAATATACTCATGCCGAAACCATGATTATTGAAGATCCAAAATTCAAAAACATGAATAATATAGCATAAAAAAATCATACATGGTCACACATTTTCTTGGACCAATCAAATATTTCATTAAATGGGTCCACTGGCTCATATCCTTCACCAAACAATTGTTTCCAACACACCGTCTTTACCTTTGGGCCTCAAGACCCAAGATGAAATGAATTATGGAATTCTACCACTCTATCGAAATAAAAGGACCTTTACATCACTTCTATGCATGTTATATCTCATGAAACAATCATATGTTAAAACCACGGCTACTTTTGTATTCACTAAAACAAGCTGCCCAAAAACTAGTTTTACAAAATCCTCTGGTTTGCATCCTTTATACCACTTTCAAGACCTAAAAATGCCTTAAATATGAATAATTTCATCCCTCTTCACTTTCTAGCTGGTGGAAAGCATCAACTCATTCATTTTATGCCTTAACCAACTCAATCTTTTAACAAAAACAAATCTGCCCTAAAAAAACAATTACCTTCTTCTACGCAAATACACATATGATAGACACCAAATTAAATAATAAATAAAAATCCATACATCACTAGAAATATATTTGAATCAAATTTCTAGAACATATTATAAATCCTTCCAAATCTAAGTGGAAGGCCTTCAACCAAGCCAATCTCTACAAACTACTTTTTATGCATTCTAGGTCTCAAGAAATGACAATGAGCTCAATATGGTCCATCATACCAAAATAAACTTCCAAAGTTAAGAATTATCTGAAACTATCATGTAAATATAGATAAAATTTTGGGATATCATAAATATTAATTTAGTTTTTACCTCATTTGGGAAACGTTTCCAAACCTGGAATTCTTCATAAACAAACCTTTTTAGATGGGGCCTACATATCACCACATGCACTAACATACCTTTATGTAAATATGGAATATTCCTCTACAAAATCAAATTATCAAATTTTAAAAAGAATCAAAACATGCTTATTGTACCTCTTCTTTTTTTCCGGCTACTCCTAGTTAGGGTTTAGCTAGAGTTTCAAACCACCTTACGTTCTTAATGATCATTCATAAAAACATGAAAATAAAACCACATAATTATTTTTTTTAAAACCATCATAAATTAAATAATAATATATTCCAAATATCTCATGTCCCCATGCAGATCATACAATTCATAACGAGCATTAAAAGGTCCATATTTTCTTCAAAATCACATCAGAACTTACTCACTTTCATGAAAAATTATATATCTTTAAATTCATTTATAAATTTGACCTAAACTTGTCATGAATCATTATTAAAACATCCTCTAACTTATCATAATCACCATATAACCCAAATATATCTGAAACTCTTTATCCATTAAGACCTACCTAATATCAAACTACCTATTTCACACATGTTTGCTTCCCAAAGACCCCGAAACACCTCCAAACCTCTAAAAATTACCTTAAATTCATCACACACCTCAAGTAAATTTCTACCATTCTAATACCATGCTCCAAAAATACTGATTTGATCTGAATCTCAGAATTCTACCTCATGATGTATGCTTCGGGCTAGAAACAAGCATGGAATGACTTGACATAACCATGAAACCTCATGACTTGATGATAATGACCTCATGTAGACTCAAAAACACATATAACACATCTCATAGATGATGTATGACATCATAACACACTCTAACTCTCTTGAGAGAACTCAAACCATGACTTAACACCCTAGACCATGTATCAATACTACATAGAACTCACTAAACTACTCAATTTTCTCGCTTAACACCTTAATAGCACCTCATAAAGACTCACATGACCAAATGAAACCATTTTACATCAATGGATTTGACATTAATGACAACCTAAATACATAATATCCAAATAATTCTACTCTTCCTCTTCTTCTTCTTGGTGAGAGTTGCAAATACTCAAAAGATTCACTTATAGACACACTTTATATTGTTTGTATTATTCTCATGAAAGAATGGAACTCGGCTTGTATAAAAAAGTCAAACTTAAAAGTCACTAGATGTGTATAAATGTGCCTTCAAAATCTAGAGTCCACTAATATATGCATTAATATCTTTAGAGGTTGTTTAAAGCTCATCAATTCGGTCCCATTGGGCATGTCAAAACTATTGTCAATGAAATTCACACCCTTCTTTGAATCAGGAATCCAATATTTCAATGAAACAATGAGGGAACTTAAAGGAATGTGTTCAATCAAGGCATATACTTAGATGAAAGGATTGGGTCCTTTCATCCAAGTTTACTACAACTACTCTAACCAACTTCTACTTGAAAACTATCGAATTCCTAAACTAAGGATCTAATGAGATAGGGTGAGCGAAATAAAAAGCGAAAAAGGGGAGGTGATGAAACAAACTAAAAATGGATCAATTTTTTATCTAAAATACACATATGTGATCTAATTAAGGAATCTTAAATAGATGGATATAATTTTGAAGGAAATAAAATGGAAAATAATGAAGGCGTGCAAGAGGAAAAATATGTTCACATTAAATGCAAAGAATTCAAAATAATGAAGCCAAACTTGCATTAATATCAAACTTTGAACATTTATAGACATAGAGATAAGGAAATAAGTCCCCACGTGTGAGTTAAAGAGGCATTCAAAATGAGTTTTCAAGCTCAAAGAAAGAGCTATGGACTTTTTGAAATCAAACCCGTATTATGCCATTTGCATTTGCATTTATAAAGTCAAAATATAGGTTCGATTTCTAAAAGTATAGTGATGAATGATATCAACCACCCATCACTACTAAGGACCAATCATATGTTAGGTATGGGTGCCTAACATTTCTCCAAGTGCACTATGTATGGTGGGCTAAGAATGTATCTCAATAACTTGCACTCCTAAGCCTTCCATTATTCAAGGGTATCGAGGCACCATGTAAGAGACACACATGAACCAAAATATAGTTGATATATTTTAAGGGGATACAATGAGTTCTAAATTCACATATCCATAGGTAAATAATCCCTACACTAGGCCAACCTAGGGTTTTCAAGGACCGAGAATCAAGATAGAGGAGAGTACCTTACTAAGATAGGGGTAAATGGGTGAGAAGAGGTATAGATCAATGATAAATAAGGAAATCATGCACAATATGACTAAAATGTAAATAAATGGGAGATAAGATAATAAAATAAGAGAACTATGATAACTAACACCAATTTCCATATAACATAAAGCTAACAAAAAGCAACGGGGAAGGGAAACAAACTAAACTATGCAAAATGAAAATGAGAGTTAGAGAACTTACATGTGGGGTGGTTGTTGATGCATGTATCTCTCCAGAGAAGTAGTGCACCAAGAGATAATCCATATTAGGTGGATAAGGGGAACACCATTCCTATCATAGACTCACTATAGATGACCCAATAGTGCAATAAATCCAACCAAGAAGAAGAGTGTCCAATCCAATCCAAGTCAAGTGTAAGATGAACCAAGGGTTGAGTGAGAAGATGCAAAGTTGGTGAAAAGATAAGAGAAAATGGAATTTCCTAAGATTCAGGTTTCCTTCCTTCATGAATGCCAAGATGTGATAGGTATTTGTGTGATGCCATCACCCATGCATGATGGCATTAGCTAGTGAAAAATTAACATCAACACCATCTCCCATGGCGATGGCTTCGCCAAGGATGATAATATGTCATGAAAAGTGAAAATAGGTGTCATAGATCATGGAAATGGATGAACAAGATGCCAAGTGGTGAGATGCAAGAAATATTTTAGGAGTGCAATGTGAATGATACATAAAGGGACACAGATGACTAGTGCAAGGAAAACTAATGTTGGGACCTCATAGCGATACTCTCAATGTGTACTATCTCTAATCCATAATGATTGCATGGATTAACATTCCCCATTCCTGATGGCCCATTAAGGAATCCAATTAATAAATATATGCAACAAATACCCTTACTTAAACAAATTAAATTATTAGTAATAGGTATGAAATATGAAAAGTGAAAAAATAGGTGTATACATATGCCCCAGCCATTGATCACCACATGTCACACTAATGAAACATGGGGTACTAAATGGAAATAAATAGTCTCAGTAACACCGATATCGAAAGTAGATACTAAAATTAATAACATAAATGACTTGTTAAAATGAAATATATCCACCAATGTGTATGTGATATTGTCACTCATCCTTCCATGTGTGGGCACAATCAATGTTTCTTAACCCCGAAGAAGCAAAAACGAAAGGAAACACTAGAGGATCATCAATAAAATAAAACATAAATCACCTAGATAGGGGCCCATGGGATAAATGTCATATCATAGTGTTGATATTTCATGATGTCATAATGTCATAGAGATCATATGGTGATATGGTGTCATAATGTCATAGCCAAGGGGTGGGTAACAATGCTAAAAAGTGTAAAAAACCATATGGTAGAAGCTACAAAGAGAAACTATCATAAAATTGAAGGTGTAAATAAAGAGAAGATGGATGATTAGCCCAAAGGGCAGATAACAACATTGAAAATCATGAAATAGCATGAGGTAGATGCCATGAGAATAATATTTTCATATAGAAACATAAATATAAGAAACGCCATAAGCCTAAACGAGGATATGCATAATACCATGGTGATCCAATGGGAAAGCCTGTGGCGATAAGGACAAAATGTTGATAATGTTGTTAGTGTGAAAAGAGAAGGTTGATCAAGTATTGAATTTGAGAGGAAAGTACGAGAGATGGTAGTTGAGTACATAAACTCTCAAGTTCCTTCACACCTGAAATATTTTGAGGAATTAAGCACTTGTTGATTCTTTGAATATGTGACCTTTATTGGTTTGAAGACAATATGTGTTAGGACCTATGATATCTTTAATTAGGTAGGAGCCCCAAAATTTATTATCATATTTACCTTTTTTTTCATGTGTATAATAATCAAGTTTACGGATGAGGTCACCCACGTAGAAAGTACACAGACAAATAAGTTTGTTATGTTGTTTTGATGGATATTTATATTCTTTTGATTACGAATGTATGATATGTCACTTTAGTCTTCTAATAGGTCAAGGTCATGGAGACGAAATTCATAAAGTTTCTCATCTAGAATTATATTGTGAAGGGAAATGGAGAGAAAAGTGAGTTCCACCTCGAGGGAGGGACCATCTCATCTCCATGGGTGAGTGAAAATGAAGTTTCCCTATGGCCGTATGGACACTAGTCTTTGGATGCCCATAATGTAGGATATAGCTTCATATTCTAATATGTGCATGATTCTTAGATAATCTTCTCTAGAAACTTAATGAGAATTTAATTCATGGAATCATCTTGTTCATTGCACTGTGGATGATATGGCATTGAGAATCAATGTTTAAGTTTTAACTTAGTGTAAAGTTTCTTCATTTATTTACATTTGAAGCTCCCACCATTGTCATATATGATGGTATGGGGAATTCCAAAGTGGTAAATGATTTGGTTAAATAAGATTTTATATGTAGTAAGCCCATATGTATTAGTGAGAGGCATGGATTCAACCCACTTAGTAAAGTATTCCATGGTTGTAATGATGAAGACATGACCATATTGAGATTGATTCAATTTACCAATATAATCCAATCCCAATATACTTATGGGATAGGGATCGTGATGGATTGTAACTCATCCAAAGGGTAATGAATCAAGTCATTGTGATATTGGTAAGGTCTACGCTTCTTAGAAAATGTGTGAGCGTCGGACTCCAATGTAGGCCAATAGTAACCCATACGTATGAACTTACGTGTAGAAGAATGACCGCTACAATGGGCACTACAAGTTTCCCCATGTGGTTCTTCTAAGATGGGGGAAACTTATCTTTGTTAATATATTGTAGTAGGGTGCCTTTCAAGTTATGATAGTATAATATGTTATCCTTAAGTATGTATTTGAGATCTTTTTTTATGTATTCGCAATCATGCTCATGGGTTAGTACCTTCTCGGTAGGTATGGTATTATATGAATTGATAGGTATATGTATACCAAGGGTCCTATATAGGGCCGTGAGGATCGATCTGAATTTTTTTTTAATGTCTCAAGGAAGTGAAATGGCTAGGGTTTAACGGATTTATATTATAAGAGTGTCATCATGAGAATCTAGAATGTGACTAAAACTGAGTGGAAGATGTGGCCAAAGAATCAACCAAGGTATTTTGTTCACACGGGATTGATTCTATGGTAAATGAAGTGAAGTGTAGTGTTAATTTATAGACTAATTCGTAATAAGCTTTAAGGTTTTCACTACAACATTGATATGCACCACTAACCAGTTGACACACTAACTGAGAATCCCCCATGGCATGAAGATAAGAGACATTCTTAGCTAAGACAACATGTATGCCTAAGATAAGAGCCTCATACTCAACCATGTTGTTGGTGATTTCAAACTCAAGTCGATAGGAAAGAGGGAAATTTTGGCTAGAGGGATCGGTGAGTTCAAAGATTGCCCTAGCTCCTTAGAGGAACTTTACATTGTCAAAGTTTAGCATCCATGTATCCTCATGGATATTGATGGTGATTTCCTCCTAAATAATTTTGTTCATTGGTTTGGTTATAGGTGGGAAAGTAAATTCATTATCGGCATCGGAGGACTGCGCCTTAAGGCCCACCATAATGGTATACTAGCAAGATTTTTGCCGGAAACGACATTGTCTATGCCACCAATGTGTCATCATTGGGTAATGTATCATGAATAGGTTGATGAGTAGAGATTGGGGTGTAGATAATTGGTTCTCTATGACTTTGCCTTTTACTATCTTTCGTTTGATGATACGTAGGTTAAACTCTATAAAGAGGGCCATCCAATTTCTGATGTGATCCATGGGGAGGATAACATGTGAGAAGAAGTATCGCAAGGGATATTTATGGATAATGACATAAGTATTTTAATATAGAATATAGTGATGTAACTTTGTAGTTGTGTAATATATGGCTAAACAAACCCACTCAATGGATGTGTATCATGTTTCATATTATAGTAAGGCTTAACTAACATAATAGACGACATGATCCTTGCCCCTTTCATCTTCTTGTAATAACATTCCTTAAGAAACCAAATTAGAAGAGGTATATAGTAGTAAAGGTTGATCTAGAATAAGAGATTGTAAGTTTGGTAACGAGGACAAAGAGTGCTTCATATTGTCGAATGTTTGTTGACGTGTGTTTGGTATACTCTATTTTGGTAGATTTTTTAAGGAAGATATTTATGACATGTGTGCTGTAGGTAAATGCGGGAAAATTTGTCAAATTTCCTCAACTTTTCTCGAGGAAATTACATATGTTTTCTATGGAGGATGGTTGTGGCATGTCAAGGATATATTTTACCCTTTCTACGTCAACATCGATACAACGTTTTGATACCAAGAATCCTAGGAGTTTTTCTTATGTCACCCCAAATATGCATTTTCTAGGATTGAGGTGAACCTTGTATTTACAAATGCATCCTAAGGTAATGTCTAATTCATAAGTGTGATCATCAGTGCATGGAGAATTGATATTTAGATCGTGAATGTAGACTTTGACTATTTTATGTATGAGGTCATGAAAGATGTGTGTCATGGTTCTTGATAAGTTGCATCAGAATTTTTAAGTCCAAATGAAATTTTTACATAAAATTTTGTGCACCATTCCATAGTGAAATTATTATTGTGCTGATCTTCAAAATAAATCTGAATTTGGTTATACCCTGAGAACCCATGCATAGGAGAGAACATTTCATACCCTGTTGTGGTGTCCAGGATGGCGTTGATGCAAGGTAAAGGAAAGTTATCCTTAGGAAAACTGAGGTTATGGTTTTGAAATTCAATACAAATATAGATGACCAAGGTGGCCTTCTTCTAAACCGAGATGATTTTGGAAACCCACTCAGAATAATCCACTGTACAAATGAATTTTGTATCTAAGAGTTTGATGATTTCTTTAAAACATAAAGCATTGATCTTGAGAGGGAATTTATGATGTAGGAGCATCATCTCTAGCATTTGTATAAGGATGGAAACATAAAAATTTGGTTTTTTAGGTGTCTCCATAGGTCAGTAGGTGTTTGTTTGTTTTATTAGGTTAACTTGGAACATTCACAATTTTAAATGGAGCATTTTCCCTCTAAAATGCTAAATTTGAATTGTAAGGCCATTTTTGGCTTGTTTTGAGTGTTATGATGTATTCTTAGAGCTCATAAGCTTTGTAATGGTTAAAATGAGGCATAATAAGGGTGTTTAAGGTCATGAAAATTGTTATTTAGTAATACACTTAAGACATATTGTGTAAACAAAGACCCCAATGATGAACTCATGCTCAACTATAAACTATAGTTAACTAATCTAAGGGTTCAAACCATGGTTGAAAGGAGATAGGTGGGTATATAAACCTTATTGCATCCTATTTCAAATCATTCCCATTTGAATGAGAATCAAGAAGAGAGCTCAAGAAGGAAGTTGTGTAAAGTTTCTTGTGGATATATTCTCATTGTAATTGTTGCTATACAACTATTGGTTTTATTCAAGAATGCTAATTATGTATGAGCATTGTGAGACTAAATATGAAGGGTCGAGAGAGATAAATTTGTTTACTTGAAAGGATAAAGTGATTTTATTTCTGAGAGAGAGAGAGAGAGAGACTCGTGTTTTTCAATATTGGTAAATCGAGACAAGGTATTTGGAAGCTTGATGCATGTATTCTTGTGATATTATGAACATTTCTCTTGTGCATGATGAATGAGGGTAGAAATTCTATACATGTAATGGTAAAAATGTTATGAATGATAAGAGTATTTTGAAGAGCATTCTTTGTAAGTTTTGTAAAATTTCATGGCTTGTGTGTCACTACATGTTTGAGAAGGTTGTGTAAATCTATGACAGTGGTGTATTCCTTTTAGTTAAGAAAGATGTGTATAAAGAGATAAAAATAGGCAATTGTAATGGGATTATGAAAATTCCATAGTTTTTTTTAAGAGTGCTTACATGATCTTGAATGTTTCATTGGTGTGGAAGAGAGTGAGTTTTTCATGTATTGGTGTGAGGTAATGAGTTGTTGCGTTGACACCATACGATATTATGCATGTGAGTAAATGAAATCAGAGAGAGGAACCTATCAAGAGTTGATGTCATAACCTTAGAAGGAGGAAAGGATTACCTTTAGACATTTTAAAATACACTAAAATATTTTAAGGCTTTAGAGGAAGCTTATTTGGGTGAGAAAATTAATACAAAGTCGGGAACCCCGCCTCTCAATCCGAGACAATGGTATTTGAGAAGGAACACATTGTTAAGAACATAATAAGCCCTACTGGTAATTTTTTCATGTGAAGAATGCCAAAAATAGATCAGTCATTCCTTGAAATAAATTTTTGTGTATTTTATCCTCATTTTTCTTCCTACCGGGTTTAGGGAAACCATGTTAGGGTTTGGTATTATACGACTTAAACAATGGAGCCAAGACCTAGAAATGAACATTACTTGTGAACATTTTGAAGGTTTTCGGGTTGAAGGAAGGCTAATTTTTCCCAGCTCATGACAAAGTGTGGAATCTTAGTTTGTGCCAACTATAGAGGCATGATTTAAGTACCAAAATTATGAGGTTGGAGGAGTTTTTAAAGGATGACCCATTGTAACTTATCACTTAAGTATAAAGTGGATATGGGCATTAAAAATGAGTTTCAGTTGTTAAAATAAACTAGGAATCAAGATTTTGGGGGAAAACCACCTGCATGTGGCTGGTAGGAGGATAAACCGAGTCAAAGGGAGAAGATAGTAAAAATGGTAGTTATTCAAGGATTGAGATCACCAATTTTTACATATACCATATAATTGTAAAAGGGTATTGGAATTTGGTCTCAATTTTCTTAGAAGGATTATATAATTATCTAACCTTGGATGGACCAAATGACATTTTCTATGTGCTCTAAGATTGATAGTTTTGTAAAAGATGGGTAAAGTTGATATTTTGAATGATTTTAGTAGATATAATGGATGATAAAGGTTGATTAAAGCATCAAAGTCATGAGAAATTGGTTGTTTAAGCTCAATGAGGTCAGATACCAAGTTCCACTTGTTTTGGAGGAGTCTCCTAATAAGGATTCAGGAGCTAAATAGACAAATAGGAATTTATGAGCTAAAACGGGGTTGAGAAGATGGTTGTCTTGAGAAGGAACATTAAGGAGGTGGACCAAACCTTAAGCTAAGAATATCTTGCGGGGTAAGATGATAGAGTTGAAGAGTTTTACTTGTTATAGATCCAAAACTTGCTTAATAGACCTTAGTTCCTTAGAAATCAATGAAGGGGAGTCTCTAACAAAGGTAAGAATACATGTACTTAAAATCAATAAATGATTTTTGAATGATTTCATAGATTTCATATAAGGTATCTAACCAAGAGGTATTTGTTTGCATTATGAATGTAAGTTGAAGAAATACTTTTGTATGATAAAAATTCATGAATGTGATGTTTTGGGTGATCTAGAGGAAGAGTTGAAGTTATAACAAGGTAAGGAATTGTTAAATGCATAATTTTTATAGGCTACACATCAATTTCATTATATTCTTCCAAATGGGAGCAGCATCGGGATACATAATGATGTTATGGATGACAATTTTAGGATCAATGTCAAGCATATCTACATATCCCCATGTGAATACCTCGTTATGTTTGCATCACGAATTCTATGTGGCACTCACATAAGTGAGGAAAGGAATCACACAAGGCATGACTATGTGCATGGGATCATGATCAAGATATACACTAATGGTTGATTCATCCAACATAGCTTTGTTGTCTTGGAAATGTTATGGGGCCCTGGGTAGTTCAAATACTTTATCCTGGTTGGCATTGATAGTAGTGACATAATCGTCAAAGCACATAAGTGTCTTAGATAATTTTCCCAACTTATGATGATATTGAGGAATTTTATCTTCTTAGGCATATAGGAGTTCTATAATAGCCTCACCATTTTATAGGGTAGGGAGAGTCCCATTGTATTGAACATCTATTTCTAGGCCTATGTATCATCTATCGTCTCTATGCTTCCTAGATATGGTTTGTTGTACATATAATACTTAACCATCTAAGGTGACATATTTGGGTGTGGAATCAACAATGTCCATGCTAGGAGCACCGGGACCAATGTTAATCGCACATGTTATCTTAGAATCTGGTGTATGTGGTGGAGTTGTTACGGGAGCGTGACACAAAGCACAATCATAGATTTTCTTAATGAACCAAGGATTAATGAGGAATGGAAAATTAACGCGAGGGATTTTAGGAAGTGCATCTTCCTCATCCTCACTATCAATAGTATCATAGATAGTGGGATCATAATATGTGTTGATGGTATTAGTTTCAATCCAAGAAGATTGTATTTAGGCTAAGGCACATTGGTAGTGCAATACTTCCAAGTTCTTAGAATCATCTTACGAAACAATGTAATCTTTATCAAAGGTAATCCCTTTTCCTTTAAGATCGAAACCTTCTCCGTATTTGAGATACTAATCTTTCTAAAATATCTGGGTGAAAGGGGAGGGTGATTAGAAAAGAGTTACACGATTCCTAACTCATTACATTCTAAGTGGTTGGAGGTGAGGCATTTTTGTTAGTTCCTCCATATCAATTTGAGGTGGAAATCGATCTCGAGGTAGAAGAACCAGAGGTAATTAATGCATGATATGTTCAAGTAACCTAGTTTTCATAACTTTTTTTGAAACTCATTAGTTTCATCATCATCTAAATTTTCTAATGTAATTTGGATTTCGGACCTAAGATCAAAGAACTCTAGGTAGGGAATAATTTGGATCTTGGGAGTAGTTGGTATTAAGAAAGGATCATTAGGAAATGGTACTGAGATATCCTAAGGATTGGGATAAACATCATGCCTAAAGCATTGATTTTTATGGATGAATTTGATACTTTAGTATCCAAACAATGTGACTTCACACATGCGATGTGTCCGTGGTTGGCTCAAGAGGATAAAGAGAGAGGGAAAACTAGAACCATGAGCTTGGTGCAGACCATTTTTGGTCTAACTATGATGGTTAACCAAATGAATCCTTTGGGTTTTTGTTTAGTTTTTTAAAATCCGTGACAAGTCAAACAAGTAGGATTGAGGTCATCAATGGAATAATCAAGTTATTGATGAGGGAGAAAGAAGATAAGTTACTTCATGACCCTTCATCCATGAGGACCTTACACACTTGTGTATAATTAATGATAACACTAATGAGTAGGGAGGTAATCCACATGAAATAGGATCTCTTCAAGATACTAATGTCATCCTCCACAAACTCAATGGATAAACAACCTAGATGTGGATTTTGTAAGGATGATCATGTGGTCTCTATGTGATGGATTTATGGATTTAGGGATATGGTAGGAATCTTGGAGGGTTCACTAGGAGGATCTTAAAAGTGTTGTAATTGTTTAAGAAGGAAATTTTGATGTGAAGCCAAGGTACACATGAGTTCCATAAAGGGTATCTTACATGTAAGGGAATTTAAATCATCTAAAAAGTTCCAATGAGGCTTGGAGTAGCTCCCATAATGATACCATGGTGGTGGTAAAATAGAATGCATATCCTGATGTGATGATGGTTTATTTGGAGACATCTTATTGGAGGAATGTGGGATATGATATTTACTTTGTAATTCTTGTGACACCACAGGTGGAGGCTTGATTGTAAGAGCAGGCTCCGTTGTTGGTGGGTCCTAGGAAGTATCAAGAAATGGTGGATTATCAGAGGATTTCTTTGGCTTAATAACGGGATCTTTATGGGTAGGTTTACATCTATATTTTACCTTATCTACATTGATATATTGAGAATATAGGAAATTATGATTGTATGAAGGTTCTATAGTGCCCATGATATTGTTCATGGGGATTTTATAATGCTTATTTTGAAGATTGGAGTGAGATCTCTCTAAATATTGATATTTCTCATAACGATCTTGTATAATGGTAGAGTAATTGAAATAAAAGCCAAGGAAGAAATCAAGGGATGATTTCATAAGGTCCTTACAATCACTATGGGAGTTTCTTATAGTGGCATGCCACGAGTAGAATAGACCGGCTTTAAAGTTATGAAAGAAATGTTTTGTAAGGGGAACTATTGACGGGGTGGGAAGAATTTAGATAAGCTTGGCATGATATAAAGGAGTATGAAGGGAGGGGAAATTCTATTCTTGACATCCTCCCGATATTTTTTTGTCTTAGAGGAATTCAAGGGCTTATTACATGTGTTGTGCCTTTAAGTTCGGGAGATAAATTAGAAGTGCATCCAAATGTTTTGGCCATTGTGGGTTAGTTTTGTCATTGATGTCAACCCCATTAATGGAAAATGGTTTTGTGGTGTCATATGAGTCTCCCTGTGATGTTTTTAGGTGTCGCTTGAAGAATGGGTAATAGTGTCCATGTTTGGTGAGTTTAGTGTTTCTTGGTGCATGGTCTAGTGAGATGAGTCACTATATGAACTCTATTGAGGTGATTGGTTATTTTCATGAGGTCAAACATAGTTGGTATGATGTTTCATGAGTTTTTATGGGTCTACATGAGGCCAACATGGTCAGTTCATGGTAGAGTCAGGCCATTCAAGGCTTGTTTCTAGCCCTGGAGCATGTAGAATGGTAAAGTGGTATAAGTTTTTGACCTAATCAATCTTGTTCAAGCATGGTAGGATAATGGTGATGGTATACAAGGAATGTATGGTAAGTTTCACATTTGTACCCCAGAGGTATGATGCATATTTGGGCTCCTTGGGAAGCAAGAAATGAGAATCGAGACATGTTAGCTTAGGTAAGTCACTATGGATAGAGAGTTACAAAAATAATTGGACCAGATGGTGAATATGGATAGGTAGAAAAAAATTTCATGATGCTTCATGACAAGTTTCAGGTCATTCTAACATGGAAATTTTAAGATATGTAAGTTTTGGTGAAACCGGGTAAGTAATAATATGTTTTTCAAGTAAAAGTGGACCTTTTGATGCTTGTTGTGAACTATGTGATTTACATGGGGACCTAATATATTTTTCATAGCTTATTAGGTAAGTTATGAAGTTTTATCCAAAAGAATGAGGTGATTTTATAGTCATGTTTTTATGAACAATCGTTAAGAAGCTAAAGTGGTTTGAAACCCTAACTAAACCCTAGCTAGGAGAAGCTTGTGGAAAAGTACTTGTACCAGCCTAGTTTTGATTGATAGTGAAAAAGTGATGATTGGGTGTTGTAAAAGACTCCCCAAATTTCCATAATGGTATTTTAGAGCATCCGGTGATATGTGGGCCCCACCGAATATGTAATTTTTCAAGAGTTCCGTTTGAGGAGAATTTATCCATATAAGGTAATGACTAAATTAGAATTTATGATATCCAAAGAGTTGATATATATGTAATTGAAATTTTCAGGTCATGGTTGAGGTGAAATAGTACAAAGTATGTCCTATTTATGTTGAATGGTTTTCAAGGCATTTGAAACAATCTTCAAATGAAATTGAGATTATAGGAGCTACAAGGGGAGTTAGGAATCCATTAAAGTTATGTTGTGAAGTTAGTTCAGAGACATTTCCAGTGGTATATTAATTTTGAAATTTAAAAAGGTATGGATAAGTTATGAGCTGTTATTTAAGGATCAAGTTTGGAGGATGCTCATTCTAGCAAGGTACAAATGGCTACAAGAGGTAAAGTGATGAATATGACTTCTTCATGATTGGTGAAGGTTTATGAGGGATTATGAATCATTTATAAGTATGTTAAATTCTTTGGTTCAATGTGGAAGTGATTTTTTTATGTTGGATCAAGTTGGGGGTGAGTGTCGTCTCTTGAGTCCAAGTAAAGATAAAAAAGGTTTGCAGAGAGATGGACCTAGTTGAAGGCCTTACACTTGAAGTTGGAAGGATATATTATATATTATGAAAAATTAATTCAGATGTATTTATAATGAGGTATGGATTGTCTCATGATGATATGTTTAGGTTGGTCATTCAGGTCTCTTTGTGAAGAAGTTTGTAGTTGCCATTTTAGGACAATCTTGTTCTTATTGAAGTATTGAGTTGTTTGAGGCATGAGATGGATGAGTTGAATCTCGGTATCACCTATAAAGTTAATATGGGTGAATGTGTAATATAGTTAATGGATTTTAAGGTCCTAAAATTATCAGCAAGGGTGTTTATCAACTTAGTTTGAAAAATAGGTTTTTGGGAATGTTGATTTGGTGAAGAAAAAAGTAGTTGTGGTTTGAAAAGGTGATTGTTTCCTAATATATAAATTATTTAGGAGTTTTATACATGTATTTAAATTTATATACAGTGGTCACATTCCATATTTGAGGGTTCTTGGGTGATTTTGAGGCCCAATGATAAAATCAAGGTTGTTGATAACAACTATTTGATGAAGGTAATGAGCCACTGGGCCCATTAAATGAAATAATTTGATTGGTTAATGATAATTGAGACCATGTATGATGTTTAAATGTTATTTTAAACATGTGTGGTGATTTTTATATCATGAATAAAAATATTCTTGGTGTTAGGAGATTTTTCTCATTCCAATGCAAGGGTTTTGAGGAGTTTTGGTGCATAGATGAAGGGTTTTGGCTAGGAAAACCCACTTGGGTCATATGTGACCATTGTAATGAAGTTAATTGAATTTTATAATGTTTTTGGGTCAAATTTATCAAGAGGGACCAAAATATTTTGAGTAAGAAAGAATAAATGCGTATAAAAATGAAGTTTGAGCTCATTTGGTGAGCTATTCTTGCAAGGGGGAAAGTGTGACCTAGACGAGAGTTATTTACAAGTATGAATGAATAATTTCAAGTCTGATAAAAAAAAAATTAGGTTGAGGAATTTTGATAGCATTTGTGCAAGGTTTTAGAGGGAATACAAGTTGAGAAGGAAGAAGATTGTGTAAGTTTAAAGACTTAGGGTATGAGCTAGGGTTTGTGAGTTGAATATGCGATCTCCATCAGTTGTGGTAGCAGAAAAATAGAAGATAAAACATATTTAGGTGGTTGAGTTGGTTCTTGGTCATCCTAGGGGTTGTAGCCTCCTTGTGGAGTTGGTGCTTCACTAAATTAGGGGTTAGTGTTCCTTGTAGAGTTGGTACTCTACTAAACTAGGGGTTGGTGCTCCTTGTGTGGTTAGTGCCTCACTAAATTTAAAACATGGAAATATAATGTTTGTGTTTCAATGTTTTTTTCCCATGAGGGTTTCCCACTTAAATCTTATGTCTATGATCTCTCTTATATGTGTTATGGTTCTTTGAATGCATTGTACACACTTAATATGCTATGGTTGAATGTATGTGAATGGATGAATGTTATTGATTGTTGAAACTAATGGTAAATGAAATAAGGAATTTATAGGAATGATTCATCCCCCTCTTAGTACATTGTGCTTCCAACAAATAGTATCAAAGTAGGTCCTTGTGAAGTAATTTTAGCAACTTGAAGGAGATCCTTTGAAGAAAAAATAATGGGTAAGTCTTCATATCTGGTAGTAGTAATAAAAATGAGGGATGTAATTTTTCAATCATGTATTAATTCCTACCAAAATCATTTAAATAATATGGAGTTATAATATTCCCAATCTTTGAAGGGTTTTGAATTATAGGTTGAAAGCATGTCAAAATCCCTAAAGGAGAAAGAGGAAGCTTGTTCCAAGTATGAAGAGAGACTAAAATCCCTAGAATTAGATTTGGAAAGTGAATCTAGTAGGTTGAGGATGTATGAGAATCTTGAGAAGAGATATGAATCTCTTAATGGGAATCTAGAAGGTCAAAGAGCTACAAATGATAAAACATGCCTAGGGTTTGAAGGAAATCATGTGAAGAGTGATGGTGAAGCTGGTACAAGTTTAAAATTATATATGAAGGTGACTAAGAGGATTGATTTGAGAAGGTATAACTTGGTTAGACAACCTAATACTAAGATATATAGTACTTCCTTTAATGGTTATTGTTATATATGTCATGATTTTTGTCACATAGATAAATATTGTAAGAGGAGGTCTTATAGGAATGGTGTAGGGTTCTTCAATGGTGAATGTCATTCATGTTGTGAGTATGGCCATAGAGATAAGGATTGTGGATGGAATATAAGAGTGTTTGAACCAAGGAGAACCAAGAATGGTGTTGTATGCCATAAGTGTCACAAACAAGGACATATTGTAAAATTTTGTGTCCAAGGTGGAACACTAAGAGGTGCTAGCAACTTTCAAGCATCAAATGAAAGGGTTTTCAAAAGGAAATTCAGTCCTATGTATGATTCCAATAATTTTATACCATATGCAAAGGACAATAAGGAGGTTTCTCAAGTTCAAATAGGAATGTTTGCACTTGTTGAAAGATAAGTTGGAGAAATTAGCTCTTTGGGACACGAAAAAGTTGTAAGGTATGTTTAATAACTTCTCCATGATTTTTGAGTCAATTTTGTCATTAGTAGGTTTCTAAGTTTGTAGGGGTGCATTATTCATCTTTTTTTAGTGTGTGTGTGTGTGTGTGTGTGTGTGTTTTGTCATCATTTGTAAGGTTGGTGTGCATTCCTTGAAGTGATTTGACATGTATTTTATTCTCGACCATATGTATTTAAGTTCTTTAATAGTTAGTCAAGATGTGAAGGGTTTACTAGTCACGACCATCAATGCTATAATCATTTGAGTATCAAATATTTTGATAATGACTACAAGTAAGTTGTGAATTTATTTATATTATTATTAAGGTGTGTTCAAAATGCATAGCATATGCCACATTGTCTCTCTACTATTATATCCAATTCATGATGATAATTCAATCTTTGGTCTATTAGTTTAAATTCACTCTGTCCATCCCATCAAAAAATTTCACCAAGTGAAGTCGAGTATGGTCATGTGGGTTTAAGGATGTCATTTATGTCTTGCTAGGTTATCATGATGATAACATCTATCTAGAAAGGTCTTCAGTTCTGAAAAATTGTGTCAAAGTGATCAAGGGAAAGTCTAGAGCAAAGGATGAAAAATAATTAGCAAGAAACCACATAAGGTTGAAATGGATATTTCTCGGTCAAGTATGAAGCCATGTTTACAAATGTGAGTTCTATATATTGTCTCAAGGATGCATTTCTCAAGTTGTTCAAGTATCAATATTAGGTAAAAAGAGAGATTCAATGAGAAACTAAAGCCTTATGTCAGTTAAGGAAGACTAGAAGAAATTTCTACAAGTATTTTTGTGTTGTGTGTGGTCCAAAAGAGTGTTTGTTAGTTGTTACAATTATGTGTCATGCAAAAATAACAAGGTATAGGTTACTTTGATCAGAGTTATTGATTATAGAAGTATGCTCAAGCCATTAGAAGAGAAATTAGGTTTGTGTCATGTTTGTAACTTCATATGTGCTAATCCATCATCTCAAAAGAAGTGTTGTGAAAAATATATCTTGTGAAATAGTGTATGTGAGCCTCAGTGTCCATGAAGTATTCAAAGAAGGGTTACAGTAGTTAATCTCTCATCATGAATAACAAAGGTCAAAATATGGATCTTTATGTTCACTCCATGTGACAAGTTTGTGCAAATGAGTTAAAGGAAAAATAATTCAAAGGAGCTTACAATATAAGAGGTGATCCTAGTCATCTTAAGTGTATGTGAGTCAATGCAATGCTCTTAGATGTAATAAAAGGTTTGAGGAAGACACTTTATGTTTCACTATGTCATGTCATGTCCTAAGAAGTATGGTCAAATTCATTATGGTGTTGCAAAATCTGTAAAGGTCTAATACAATGTGTGTCCAATGAGTATCATATCATGCTCTAAGTTGTGAGTAAGTTTTATGTCTTGTCAATGAATATTATCTCAAATAAATATTTTTCTTGTGTCCTTCATCAAATTAAATGTGGAAATACATGCTCACAGATAACTCATGATGTTTATAAAAAGGAAAATTTAACATCTTAATCAGATAAATTCTAAGATGGTACTAAAGAATGATGAGACATAAGTCAGAGAATGCTATAGGACAATATGTGTGTTTTTAGAATTAAATGCACATGAATAAATTTCTAAGGGCATTGAGGAAGAGAATCATCATTAAGTATGGTATTAAGGAAAAATTCATAACAAAGTATGACAAAATTATGCACCTATAAGACCATGTAGTCGAATTTGTGGGAACGAAGGTATGAAAAGGTGAGTTAAATTGTAAAGGAAACCTACATGATTGATTTGACTGAAAATAGTCATAAGAGATTATATCATGACTCAAATAAGTTGTACGAGTGGCTAGTATTATTTTCCAAACACTATATAAGTATCAAGCATAAGATATGGTATATGAGTGAGGTATGTATTCAAACAACTTTTCTCTTTGTATGTGGTTTAGATTTGTGCCTCCTTGTATCATGAAATTTTGAGTTTGTATTTCAAATTGAAAATGACAATAATTGAGAGTCAAGAAGCTATATCGGTCACTATAGAGGATGAAAACTATGATATAGATTTGTGGGGTTTTGTTTAAGGAGTAATTGCACTGATACAAGTAATGTGATGGACGGGTTACTTAGTTTGGTTTTGTATGTCAAAAGGAGCTATGAGAATGGTTGTTAATTCTAAAATCAATAAGTGTGCTACTGTGATGGTCATGAAATACTTGTCCAAATTAAACACATGGTAAATGAAAAGAATTATTGATAGTGTGTATGTTAGATGCTTCACTTGTGCAATCCATAGAGGTATGTCTCTAAATGATAGATATCTGGTGCTTATACTTGGTTAGGTTGTCAATGTATGATTAATATTGATCTCTCAAGATGGTTATGATCCTAATGTCCGAGTCAACGTGTCATGTCCATAATGTTGATTTGTCTTAATCTTCATTTGCACCATGAATTATCTCAAGTGATCATAAGAGTATGTGTGTCTCAAAGCTGCAAGAAATACCATTTGTCTTCATTAGGTCTGAGACAAGAAAATTTGTGGCTCAAAGTGATTGTGAAAATATTATTCAAAGCATACTGCTATAGTCATATACATAAATTTTCAATGATCAAAGTTTTGGTTTTTTTCAAATTGATTAGACAGTAAATTCGATTGTTGGAATAATGCATATGAACATCTACAACTTTTGAAGAATAAAATGATTTTGAATTCCTCATGAAAATCATTGTGGGATGCTCTGAATGGGCCAGAGTTAGGAAAGGAAAGTTTGAATAAGTTTCAGGATCTTTCACAATAGGTACTTAATTTCAATAATTCTCATTTGGTCTTATTGAATGTTGAATGGTTTATAAGCATCCATGATACATGTGAAGAGTGTCAAGAATGGTTTCATAGAAAAGTAGAGAAGGTTGAACTCCTAAATTGTAACATGGGGAAAAGTAACATAAAATGATTATTAATGGCGATGTAAAGAAATTTATAAGGTTTTAAAGTGGCACTCTAGCGGGGAGTTCATTTTTGAGTTTGACTAGGTATGCAAGATGTCAAAAAGTTGAAAAGGTAGATGTAATGGTTATAGGAAAAAAAATTATAGGGGGTCCTTTTCATTCTCAAAAAATTAATGGTTGTATAAAGATGTATGGAACATGGCAAAGTGTCAATTGAGAGAAAGTTTCGGGACTATGAAAATGTTGTTGATCCATTTTCATGACTTGTAAGCAAGGTAAGTATCCCAAATAATGTGTTTTCAGTTTGATAAGGATGATATACTTCCAGTGGGAGCTATATGGGATGATTTTATGATGAATATTCATTTCTAGAGCATGAATAAGGTGGTCAAATTTACACTAAATAATTTGTTTAGGAACTATAGACCTAAAAGGTAGAAATGTTGAGTTAGGTGTAAATTGTTTCTTATATGCTTAAGACATACATAAAAAGTGATGTCAAACATGGATGAAGACAAAATGAAGGAGTATCTAATGAGGGGGAGATATTTTGGATCATATCAAGTCCAATGTGATCATTATTGTTGTTGAAGGAGTCAAGAAGAGATATATTTCAGTGCTGGGGGAATTGTTGGTCAAGTAAGTCAATTTTTGCATTGGTTGATGAGGCCATAAATTGGCCAAAAATTACCATTATTTTGTCTTTCCAAGTCACATTTGAAAGTGGATTTAAATGTAATCTAGGAACTTATAGTTTGGTTAAGATAGAATATAGGATATGTATCTTGTTCATTCTTTATAAATATTTTGTTATCTATTTTGTTGACTAATCCTATTGATTATTTGGGAAAAGATGTAAAGTCTTGTGTATGCAAGTCATAAAGGAAAGATAATGCTAGCATTGGAAAAATTGGAATTGATCATGGAAAATATATCTAAAATCAAAAATTATTTCATTTTCATATTCATATTCCTCTCAAAAAATTATGCAAGTTCAAAAAAAGAATCATCTCAATCTAAAATCGCATGCAAAAGTTATAGTTATTTTAAGTTAGCTCAGGAACTTACAGATTTAGTTCCGGAACTCATGATTTAGTTCTGGAACTCACATGTTTAGTTTTGAAACTCACAGGTTTAATTTTGGAACTCATAGGTTTAATTCTGAAACTCACAGGTTTAGTTCGAGAATTCACATGATTTAGTTCTGGAATTCGCATATTTAGTTCTGAAACTTTCAATTCGTATATTTATATTTTCAAGCAATTAAAACAGTGGAAAAAGCTACAAGGTATAGAATGACAGATTACTTACAATTTGTTGACAAAGCATATTTAGTTCCAGAACTTACATAACAGGAATGACAACTTTAGTTCCGAAACTTGCATCAAAGGAATGAGAGTTTTAGTTTTGAAACTTGCATAAAATGGGAAATGTAAATAATCAGAGAATCCAATGAAAAATATGAGAGATATTTTTGTTCATAGAAATGTGTTTAACAAAAACCTCATTCATATTTTCTACAGGTTTTACCAATGAAGATAAATCTAACTTTCAATGAGCTCATGATCGAGGAAACGTGTATCAGACGAGCACTAAAAGTTCCATAAACAAAACTAGAAAATTCAAATATAAAATATGCGAGAGGTTTTTTTCATAGAAATGTGTTTAAAAAAATAAACATTTAGATTTTCCATGAGTTTTACCAATGAAGAAAAATCTAACTTTTAGTGAGTTGCGATCGAGGAAAAGTGTATCAGACGAGCACTAAAAGTTCCATAAACAGAAACAAAAAATTCAAATTGAAAATATGAGAGAGGTTTTTGTTCATAGAAATGTTTTTAAAAAAACCTCATTCTGATTTGCTATAGGTTTTACCAATGAAGAAATATATAACTTTTAGTGAACTGCAGTCCGAGGAAAAAGCATATTAGACAAGCACCAAAATTTCCACAATCAAAAGTAAAAAAGTCAAATGGAAAATCCGGGAAAGGTATTTGGTCAAAATCATCTTTTGAGGAAAAAAATCCTTCCAATAATATAGGATAGTAAAATTATTGTGATTCTTGCTACCAAAAATCAAGGAGAAGATTTGGGAGCAAATCTTCCTAAAATAAGTAAGATAAGATTTGACTCCAATAATATATCTCTCTCCATATTTTTGGATATGGAGATCTTAGTTGTTAGGATTAGAATAAAGATAAGATCAGATTGTATTTCCTAAAATAAATATTTGGTTGGATGCATGAATTACAAATGCAACCTTCCACACTGAGATATGTAAGTATTTCTCCCAAGAAATAAAGATCTTTTCTTTCCTCTCAAATATTTTGTAGTTTTAAGATCTCGGAAGTATGACTTAAATCCTCTTCTAATGAATGAGTTGGCCACTCATTTCAAGGAAGATAGATCTGTTTGTTTATGTTTATGTTTATTCATTTGTCTGTAATTCATTCTATTGTATTTTTTTCTCTTTGTATTGTGAAAATTCAATCTGTTGTGAACCTGCAGGTGTTTTGTTTAATTATGTTTATTTCTAATTCAACAATTTCAATTTATGCAAGTGTGTTTAAATTCTGCAAGTGTGATTTCCTTCATGCAAGTGTGATTTATTTTATGCAAAATTTATTTCTGCAAGTGTGCCTTTAAATTTCTGCAAGTGTGATTTATTTTATGCAAGTTTGGTTTTTGTTTAAAGGAGTTATTTTCCAAAGATATTCTTCTCTTAATGCATACAACCTTGGACACCAATCCAGATTGACATTATTAATGGCGAGGATTGACAAACCTCATAATTGGTGTCATTGTGTGTTGTCATTTTCTATGTTTTAGTATCATTTTAGTATTTTTCATAGATGGGGAAGAGGGAGAGAATCGTCGAAACATGGTAAGACTCATGTAAGCGTGTAGGTCACATTGGTTGCCATCAATGTTTCGAATTATGGTTGTAATCAATGATAAAGGGGAGATTATTGGCCATTGTTGGTTAGTTTTGTCATTAATGTTAACCCCATTGATGGAAAATGGTTTCATGGAGTCATGTGAGTCTCCCTAAGATGTTGTTAAGTGTCAAGTATGAAGAATGAGTGGTAGTGTCCATGTTCGTGAGTTCAATGTGTCTTAGTGCATGGTCTAGTGAGTTGAGTCATTGTATGAGCTCTATTGAGGTGATTTTTTGTCGTCACGAGGTGAAACATAGTTGGTATGATGTGTCATGAGTTTCGATAGGTTTGAATCATGTTAGCATGGTTAGTTCATGGTTGACTCAGGTCATTTTAGGCTTGTTTCTAGCATTGGAGCATACAGAATGGTGTGGAGGTATGAGTTTTAGACCTGATCAGTCTTGTTTAATCATGGTGATGGTATATATGGCATGAAAAATAAGTTTTTGGTCTACACTTAGAGGTATGATGCATATTTGGGACCCTTGGGAAGTAAGAAGTGATAATCGGACATGTTGGCTTAGCTAAGTCACTATGGATAGATAGTTCCAAAATATTTGGACTAGATGGTGAATATAAAAAGGTATAGGATGTTTTCATGATGCTTCATGACAAGTTTCATGTCATTTTGACATGTTAATTTAAAGATATGAAAGTTTTGGTGAAACCGGGTAAGTAACAATGTGTTTTTCAAGCAATGGACCTTCGATGCTCATTGTGAATTGTGTGATTTACATGGGGACCTAATATATTTGTAATGTATTCATAGGTTAGTTATAAAGGATTATAAAAAATAATTAGGTGTTTTTATCATCACATTTTTATGAACGATCGTTAATAAGCTAAAGTGGTTTAAAACCCTAGTAAACCCCCCGACTAGAAGAAGCTTGCGAGAAAAGTACTTACTCAACCTAGTTTTGATTTATAGTAAAAAAATGATGATTGGGTGTTGTAGAGTAATCTCCCAAATTTTTAGAATGGTATATTAGAGCACTTAGTGATATGTGGGCCCCACTTGAATATGAATTTTTTGAAGAGTTCCACTTTGAGGAGAAGTTATCAAAAAAGGTAATGACTAAACCTGTCATTTATGATAACCCTGTGAAGTTGATATAGATGTTAATTAAAGTTTTAGGTCATGGTTGAGGTGAAAAATTACAAAGTCTACCCTATTTAAGTTGAATGGTTTTGGGGTAGTTTGGAGAAACACGAGAACAACTAGGCATGATAGGTTCTAACCCTTTATGATATTTTTGTGTTTATCAATATCATAAAAAGAAATCCTCTCATTTTTCCGATATTGCTTCTAAGCTTATTTTTATGGTTGGAAAATATATGGTTGTTATATATCACTATTTTTTCTTTTATAATATTTTGAAAACAAGGTTCGGAGTTATGTGGAACCATTTTTATTTCTTAACCATATCGGTATTTATGAGAACTTATGAGAAGTTGGTTATTGACAGTTTTGTTTGCAAGAGTTGAAGCTGTGAATATGTTATTGTGTGACCTTGTATTTATCTTTCTTCTAAATGCATTAAATATATGTTTGTGATATCTCCTTAACATAGACGATCAAGGTCGTTCCAACAACTCTTTATCATTGAAGGCCTTATGGTGGTTGCTTATTGTTTTATCTGGGTCTGTTGAAATCCTTTGGTTTTTGGGAAAGGAGTCGATTCTAGGTCAATACCCTTTTGGTTATAAAAATCGATAAAAATTGTGACTAGTTATCTTTCCCGCATATTATCTTATGCAGGTATCTTGTTCAGTCTTCTCAACCATATTACTAGAGTCTCGATTCAAGCTTAAGGAGACAAAATTATTTATAAACCCTTCGTGGGTATACTAGGTCAATTTTTGTTTCTTTCTTAAGGTAATCCTACTTGAGGGATGGTGTTAAGTTGGGTTGTTATAGGAACTGTAACCCTTGTTTTATTATGTGGTTTCCTTTTTGAAACTTTAAGTCTCACCATTTCAGAGAGAGATGGATGGCCTTTACTCTAAAAACTAAGTTTGAGTATACGTGTTCGGGTTGTTGTATATTTTTATCGAGCCCGAGTCTATATTAATTACGAGACAATATTTTCATATCTTGAATTTAAAAAGGAGTCAACTTATTCTGTAGTTAGAGGACTATAGATGTATTACTTACCTTTTGAAGAGGACGACTGTTCTAGATTTAATCATCTCCTATATCTTTATCCCCTGATTAGATTTTGTGACCTTTGTGGTCATAGATTTGTTGAAAATTTACTTTGAGGAAGACCACTGTAAATGGTGGTGTACCAATCTAGAATTGATTGTGATACAAGTTCGATCAATGAACATTGATTTGATTGTTCCTGTTTTCTTGTCGATGGATATTGCAATGTATTGAGACGGTTTTATTGTTCTAGATTGACTAAGTATTAATTAGTAATTCCGGGAAAAGAACTTGTTTGTTAGGTAAGAAACAAGATACCTTGACTGTTATGATTAAGATACATGGATCTGTTAATCCTACCTTTGACTGTTGTGATATTTGATGATTGAATAATTTTGGTAATTATTACGTTTCCATTTTAGATAGAATTGTTTCATGGGTATATCATGTGGCTTGGTTGTTAGGTAATGTCTTGTTACTACTTTAAATGTTTGCTATATCATTATCTTAAAGTATGAAGCTAAGTGATGGTAGAATAGATTATTTTATGGTAGATGGAGGTTGTTAGGATAATTAATTATTTAACTATTATTATATAGTTTTATAATGTTATTACATTATATTAATTAGCTGTATAATGTTATTTGGTTTTATTAACCATATTTGTCTTATTATATTCATGGGTATAATTTTTATGTTGTTATAGCAATTATGTCATTATTAATTTTTGCTTCCCGGATGTATTTTAAGCTAATGTATTTTAGTTTGTTGTTGCATAGTTTTAACTCCATATTTGTTTATATCCAAGCTATCTAATATATATAAATATTGTATCATGCACTATTGTAAGGGGTTGATTGAGATTAATAAAATCTAGTAGGCTTCCACCCATGTTGCTCAAGTTTATATTTAGTACTCGAGTGAGAATTTGGACCTGTGAGGTAGAGAAGATGTGGAAAGAGAGAGCAGCAGAGATAGAGGATATTGGAGAAGTGTTTGTAGCAATTGAAATCTTGTGCAACCTCCTGCAACCTCCCAACCCCATCCCTACCTCCCAATATCGTCATGTTCATTCTAGGTGTTTGGAACGTAATTTATTTTTTTGCATTGGTGCACCCAGCACCAGGTAAAATTTGTTATAGTCTACTATCAAATTTGGAGGACTCTATTTTTTCTTCTGGAGGACCAAGCTCCCATCGAGCTCTTAGATGAGCCATTCAATGACCATGCCGAGTTACATTTTCTCGAGGACCATATTGAGCCCACAATGCAATTGAACCGGGTTGAGTTATTGATTGTTGAGTTACATCTTGCATTGGATTTTAAGCTTTGTTTAGAGGTCGAGTTCGTTTGCTTACACAAAGACTTCCACCCAACGTACCGCCAACATTCAAAGGTTTCTAGCAAAGTGTGGATCCACATACAAAGTTGAGCCTTGCACACAAGTAATTCAAAACCGAGAATAGCCATATCAATTTGGAGAAGTTGGAAAATCTATTTTGAGTGTCCAATCCAAATAAGGAAACATATACACAACATCCAATCATTGGCGAATTTTGGATTCGAACGTGTGTGGATCGAGCTATAGCTAAGTTCCCCCTATTCGATCGGGTCACCCCTCCAACGTGGACCTACACATAACGAACCAATAAACAAATTAGTGGCAAAAGAAAATTGACCACGGATCGGTCAAAACAAAAAAATAGTGGCAGAAATTCAAAAAGTGAACTTCCTCCACTCCCACATGTCATAGATCGAGCCCAACAGTGATCGAGCTCCTCTCCACTCCATTTTCAACCTGCAGTGTATAAGAAGCACCAAATATAAGGAGATAACAAAATAGAAATTGGTGGAAAAGGAAAAATGAGGAGATAACAATAGAGAG
Organism: Taxus wallichiana var. yunnanensis; assembly: GCA_018340775.1. Lineage (NCBI taxonomy): Eukaryota > Viridiplantae > Streptophyta > Pinopsida > Cupressales > Taxaceae > Taxus > Taxus wallichiana. Next base: position 509,360,515 of record CM031237.1, on the reverse strand, counting down.
ATCTTTTTTTTTAGCATGCAAAGAGAAACCGTCCTCCTCCAGCCAGACCATGTGGAGCTCCAATCTGCTGGGTCATGTTTTTCAAAGGTTAGCATTTTTAATATTAATTTAAATTGAATATGCTTCAAAATATATTCAAAGCACATTGGTGGCTTGGTTGGTAGTTGAAAATGACTTGGGGAAGGGAGGTTTGGGTTCAAACCCCACCCCCAACACAAGTTTTTAAAAAATTGAAATTAAGCGAAAATTTGGAACACCACCAAAATTCAAGGAGAATTTGGTGGAAAAACCATCACTAAACTGCTTATTCGTAACTAAATAGGCCCCCAAACTTTTAGAGAGAAAAACCCTAATATATGGTAAAAATAATTCTCCTACTAGGCCTATTTTTTTATTCCAAACATCATTTGCCAAAGGAAGACTATATAAAAACTTCATTTTGAGCTATTTTTTAACACTTTTTTGCATTGAGGGTCATTCTGGGTTCTGGACGCCACCAAGGCCTGCAAAATTAAAAAACATTACCTTTCATTCAATTTTTTCCAAATTTTTTAATGTAATTGCATGCTTCAGTATATTGTACTAATTTGTAGGTTGCCACAGTCAACTGCAAATATTGTAATTGCTCATAAATTGGCAGAGAGTTGTAATAAAAAATAGTAACAATTGGTTCTGAAACACTCACGAGATCCTAGATCTCATTCGCAGATTCAAGTATATACGTGCCTTTGGGAAGTGCTTACGGGTAAAGCTGTCGTGACTAATACCGCACTTAATGCCTAATATAGTCAGTGAACAATGCCATCTAGGCATCGACCCTTTAAATTGATGGGGAGTAATAGGGTCACGGTGCAGGCACACACTATGAGCCATCCCATCATCGTGAACGATTGCATGAAATAAATCCAGACTGAGAAATTATCCAACTATATAGAGAAGTTACACACGCGTATGAGGATATTACTTTGAGTTGGTGTCAATAATCACATAGACCCCTTTCAGTATTGTCTTAGTACCACGCATTTAATTCTTTCACGTACGTTAATACCTCTTTCACATATCATCGGGTATATAGAAAGGGAGAGCTTCTTCCACGTACTGATGGGTATATCTGAAGGGCGCGTATATAGAAAGGTTTGATATATCGACGGAGTATAGATTAAGAGACCTTATACCTAGAGTGATAAGAGCCAAACCCTATCAATGATTTCTACAAAATGGGCACCAATGCCCCCAAATTTTTTCTTCTAGATTCAAAAATACTCAGAGGAAACAACTATGTTGCATGGAAGACAAAAATCAAGACACAACTTGAGTTTGAAGAGATATGACTGTTATGACATACTGCGAACGGATCAACAACCGATACAACATAACAATGAAAGTTTGATAAATCATATCGAAGGCTAGACTCATCATCTTCTTTGGAGTGTCGACAACGTGTAACCCCACATTCAAGATGCCAAAGAAGTGTGGGATAAATTGAGCCACAGTATATGAGGCCAGAAACAAGAATGTCATACTAAATTTACAGAGTTAGTTACATACACTGAAGTTTAAATAGAATGAGAAAATTGAATCTTTCTTAAGAAGAGTTGTAGAGTTGAGGGCTTCACTTCTAGCCCTGAGAGAAGCGGTCACAAATGATGCTCTCATTCCCATTGTTCTGAGAGCACTCCTCTCTTCTTACCACATTTTTGTAACAACACTAAACGTGTCAGATATGACAGTTAGTTTTGACAAGCTGGTAAACCTACTACAACAAGAGGAAGCCATGTATAATAAGGATGATGAAGAGGAGTAGGAAATTTATTCACATCAAAAATGGAAAGGAAAATGTAAAGGAAAACCTAATTCCTATCAAAATTCCCAACATTAGAATCAATATCAACATCAAGGGGACAAACAACAAAAGAAACAATGTCCAATCTACAAAAGAGGACATGAATTAAAATATTGTTTGTATAATACTTACAAGAAAAGTTTATCAAGCAACTCTGAACCTCCACAAAAAAAATTTCATAAGGGAAATTCGAACTACAATCAAGGTTAGAAAAGGGGAAGCTGGAAAAGAAGACCCCATTAGCAAGAAAATATTGTTGAGCAAGAAGAACATTCAGATAATGAAGACTTCTTGTACACTATTAAATCAAGTGAACCCTCCACGTCATTTAGTAATGTCTAGTATGTTGATTTGGGAGCCACTCGACACATGACTAGCCACAGAGACTGGTTTACTTTAATGAGGGACACACCTTCGAAAAACCATGTTTTATTGGGTGATGATTCTTCATATACAGTTCAAGGGATTGTGAACATTTCTCTACCCCTTGTTTCACGTAACTGTAGACTATCAGATGTCTTATATGTCCCTAGGTTGAAAAATAATCTACTTTCAGTCAGTCAACTCCTAGATCACAACTTAAAAATTGAATTTGATAGTCATTCGACAAGAAAATGTGTTTGATTCGAGACAAATCACAAGGCTCAAAAATAGTTGTAAAAGCCTCAAATGTGGGCCACATGTTCCAGCTTGATTTTGTCCACATACATGATAGGCGATTGTGGCTAAGAACTCCACCTTAACATTGTTGTGGCATCGAGACTTGGTCATGTTAGTTTCAAGTATCTCAAGATAGTACGCTGCGGTTCAATATGGTACATGGGTTACCATCTTTTTAGAAGGATACGAGAAAAGTTTCCTCACCGCCTAGCAGACAAAACAACACAAAGCCCCATTCCAAAAGAGTACATATCAAGTTCATGGTAAGCTTGATCTGGTTTATACCAATCTTTGTGGTCCGATGCAACCGAGTCATTCTGGATTTTAGTACTTCATGCTATGTGTTGACGACTATTCAATAAAAATGTGGATTTTTTGTCTTCACAAGAAAAGTGAAGCTTTTGAAACCTTCAAGAAATTCAAAGTAGCTGTTGAGAATGAAATTGGTCATCACATCAAAAATCTTTGCTCATATCAAGGGGGAATTCACCAGTAATGAGTTCAAATACTACCTACAAACTCATGGGATTCGTTGAAAAATTCCTCCTCCACACACACCACAATAAAATGGTGTTGTTGAGAGAATAAATCATACTATCATGGAAATGGTGTGATGCATGATCAATGACTCTGGACTTGCAAAGACATTCTAGGAAGAAGTAGCAAAGACAATAAAGTGTATTTGTTGAATAGAGTGCCCACATTTTCTCTTGACGGAGTAACACCACAAGAAGCATGGTCAAAGAAGAACCATTTATTGCACACCTTAGATTATTTGGGTGCAAAGCAAGTATGCACATACCCAAGAAAAATAGAAATAAATTGGACATGAAGTCACAAAATTCATCTTCATTGGGTATAGTGAAGAGACTCTTGGGTACAGATTGATAGATCCAAAGACCAGAAAAGTATACACCAGTAGAGATGTTGAGTTTTTGGATAAGAAGGAAGAAGAGTCTCCTCCTCTAGACTCACCTAATGTAGATTCTTCACCAGTTGTAAAAACTAAATTTGATGTTCCCACAAATGATGAAAGTGATGATGGAGATGATGGTGTTAATCTGATAGAACCAAGTACAATGAGAAAAGGGTTTAGCGTATGCCCAAGTGGTGTACTATCACATTACGAGATGCGAGAATGGATGCTCCACCAGATACATCCACCCCTAGACCATAGACTCATAGTAAAGCAAGAGAAGAAGTTAACTTTTCTTTGATGAGAAGAGTTATTGATTCTAGTGATCCCTCTATAGTCTAGAAACCCTACGATTAAAAGTTTGGAAAGATTCCATGGACTCGAATATCACCAAGAATGAAAAATAACACTTGGAAATTTTTCAACCTTCCACCAGGAAGAAACCCATTAGATGCATATGGATATTCAAAATGAATTACAAAGTACATGGGATAGTAGACAAGTACAAATAAATACTTAGAAGAAAGGGGCATGCACAAAAAGAAGGCATTGACTACGAGGAGAAATTTTATTCCACAACTAAGATCAAGACGATCAAGATGATCTTTTCTCTAGCTACATAGTTTGGTTATAAAGTCCATCAGGTGGATGTAAAAAGTGCCTTCCTAAATAGATATTTACAAGAAGAATTCTACATGACTCAACCTAAGGGATATGTAGTACCTGGTCAAGAATCAAAGGTATTTAGACTCAAATAATCTTGGTATGGCCTCAAACAGGCACCTCGGGCATGGTACATCAAAATTGATGAGCACCTCATACAACATGGATTTGTTAGAAATCCATAAGATCACAATATTTACCTCAAAAATAAAGGAGGGGAGATTGTGATTGTCGTTGTCTATGTCGATGATCTAGTCATCACTGGCAGTTCAGTGAGGATGATTGATGTAACGAAGAAAGATCTTAATCGATCATTCGACGTGTCAGATCTCAGGATAATGCACTATTGTCTTCGATTGGAAGTATGGAAGAAAGATAATTACATATTTGTTTCTTAGATGAAATATACTAAGACAACACTCAAGAAATTTAGGATGATGGATTACACACCAATTACTACACCTATGGAGAACAAATTGCAGTTATCTCGTTTAGATCCATCTCCTGAGGTAAATGCCACTCTCTATTGGTAGTTGATTGGGAGTCTCATTTACCTTACATACACTAGACTAAATTCAGATTTGCGGTGAGCTATTTATCCAGGTTCATGCAAGAACCAAAAATTTTCATTGGAAAGTAGCAAGGCGCATCTTGATATATCTCAAAGGATCAATGGATCTTGGTCTAGAATACAAGAAGAATGACAACTTCTTATTATCCGAATTTTTTGATTCAATTCATGCGAGACAATATTGATAACAAAAAATCCAATTTAGGATTTGTATTCTTTATGGGATATGGACCAATATCATGAGGAAGAAAGAAACAACAATTTGTTTCTCATTCTTCCATAGAAGTCGAGTATCGTTCTGCAGGAGAAGTTGTCTATGAAGTGATTTGGCTATGTCACATACTCGAAGGACTTGGAATACCACAAGAAAAACTAAACACCATGTATGTTGACAATGAAGGTGTTCTCAAACTTGTTCCCAATCCATTTTTTCATGAAATAACAAAACACGTTGAAGTACAAGTTCATTTCATACATGAGCTTGTGTTGAAGCACAATATACAACTTTAATTTTTTCCAACAGCTAAAAAAAGAGCAGATATCTTCATGAAGTCACTTGCACATGACAAGTTCGAGTTGTTCAGAGATTTCATCTCCTCATCCCTTGAGATAATGCAAAATTAAGGGGGGGAATGTTAGTACAATTAATTATGCATTTTATAATTAATTATTTAACTATTGTTATATATTTTTATAATGTTATTACATTATATTAACTAGTTATATAATGTTATATAGTTTTATTAACCATATTTGTCTTATTATATTCATGGGTATAATTGTTATGTTGTTATAAAAATTATGTCATTATTCATTTGTGCTTCTCGGATGTGTTTTGGAAGCTACTATATTTTAGTTTGTCGTCGTACATAGTTGTAACTCCATATTTGTTTGTATCTAGGCTATCCAATATATATAAATATTATATCTTGAACTATTTTAAGGGGTTGATTGAGATTAATAACATCTATCAAAGGCTTCCTCCCATGTTGCTCGGGTTTATAAAGATTTCAATCACGTAATCATTAAGATTACATTATTAATATCCCAAAACAATTTTCATTCTGTTTGACTATGGAACCAATGTTTTTAACTCGAATGAAATCTAACTTTTTCATATTTGGGCAAAAGGTTCATAAAAATGGTACATTAAATTTTTCCCTAAATTGGCATTGTGGTACTTTTGGCATGCTTTCTTTAAGTTACTAGAAATAGGGAACTTAGGAAAAATTCATTAAATAGAAAGATTATTTTAATGAAATTGATAGATAGTAACATGTTGTTCCAATGTGTTAGATCTTATAATGCTCAGTTCTTGTGAACTGACAAATGCTAACAATGTGTAGATGGATTTCGTGAAAAGTGAAAGGAGAAAGACTTATAGGAAATTACATTTATTTTAATGATGATGTTCGATTATTTGGATATTCAAAAGTGTTAAAGTTATGAAAGTATTTTGTTACAAGTCATGAAGGCCTAGTGTCATTGTACAATTGTAATGGTTGGAAAATGATATTATGTTGTGATTAAAATGTTTATGAAATACTTATAGCTTTTTGAGTAATCAAATTGATGTGTTGATTGGTTAAGATTTGTATGATAAATTTCTTAGTTTTATTTTATGATGATTTGATATATAAAAATCTATGTCAAAGTACATATGACATAGTAGATAACTTGGGGTTAGGAGAGGAATAAATGTGGAACTATTTAACGGAGTCCTTATTCTAAACTATCCTTGTAAACTACTTAAATTATAATTCTTATATAGTTACTTACTAAGACCGAGAGGATAATATGTTATAGGCATTCAGTAAGTAGTGTATTCCTTATCAGAATTGAACCAAATAAATGTGTTTAGAACTAGTAAATGAATCTATAGGATCCTAAGTGGATAAAGAAGGAATTTACTTATCTTAATTATAATGGACAAGGACAGCCTTCATCTATGTGAATGATTAAATCAACACTTGTTGGGTATTAAATCTATTTTCTCATGAATCAAAATTTTACATTGTGAAAGATTAATAAGGATACAATTATGATAATAACTTATAGTGATAAGTTGAAATTTTTATGTTGAAAAATAAAGTGATTTAATTCATGCATGAACCAATAAATGGAAAAGAGAAAAGATACTTGGAATATGATAAGAATGGAAATTAATGAAAAGGAAATCATTAATTCAATCCTTTGGATTATACATATGCATACTATTAGAAAAAATTTAAAGGAAGACTTGATGATGATCTTCTTACTTAAATCTGATTGAGTTATAGGAATAAAATGAACAAATTGTTAATTAATTATGAGTTCATAACATATGCAGAATTGATTTACATACACTAAATTGTTGAAAGGGTGCATTATGATACCCTTAGTAAAGGAAATATCTTTTCAAATGTAGGGTATCCTCGATACGTGTGTAATGTAAATTAAATTAATTAATAAGAGTAAGTTAATTAAACAATGTCTTTTTAAGTATAAAAGTCATGTTATAAGGACTTAGTGGGTTGTTGCAAAGTATAGTTTTTGTTGTGCAAAGACCCACTTAATGACAAAATTCATTACACGTGGATACAGTGAAGCAGCCATTATGCCTCATTATCCCACTCAGCTCCTCTAACTTGATTGTCATAAGTGGAATTTTTGTTCATAGTTATACTATAAACTTATATAGGCATATATTCGAGTGTAGTAATCAACTCATGTTGACCTAGGATGAATAAACACACTCAAATTAATGTAATTTTATTCGATTATGTCTACTTACCCTTAGTCACCACATGTAGACTGCAAAACTAGTGTATGTGAGTTGTCCCTATTTAGTGCAAAAACCTTGATTTGAAATTAGTTGATGGAAGTCAAGGAAGACTAATCTAGATAAAGATAAAGTGGGGTGAAATACATATTCCTTTCGACGAGTATGTCGTCTAGGAATGTAAGCATGGTAAACATGTTTAAAACTTTAGCAAAATTATCACAAGTTATTGGTTACGTTGTCTTATGTCACCTAGTCTAAGGTTGTGAGATTTCATATGAGTATCAGTAACAGACACTCAGATAGGAATCTTAGACAATAACACTTGAATGACCCGTAAAGGGTAAGGAAACCAAAGTATACTTTGTATACACAAGAACAAGTAACATGAGAGATTGGTTTTTAACCGAGTCATGAAATGAGAGATCGGTATAATACCGAGTCATTATAGTTGCATATGGTTTTGTTATGTGATGGATTAGCAAAGTAATGTGTGTTCTAAATTATGTAAATTTAGAACAGAGAAAATTATGTGTTTTAAAAAAATCTCTTGTTTTCTAAGTCATAAATGAGGATGTTACATCTTTCACTCAAGATGTAAAAAGAGTTGATAAAGCTAAGAGATGGAGGAATAATACAACCCACCAGATATTCTTCATGGGTGGTTAATCTGGTACCAGTGAGAAATAAAAATGGAGACATAAGACTTTGTGTAGATTTTAGGAATCTAAACAAGGCTTCAATTAAATATAATTATCCATTTCCTAATATGGACAATATGTCATAAAGTTCCTACATCGTATCTAAATTACTCTCAACATTGGATGGATTCTCAAGGTACAATCAGGTGGTTGTGAAGCAATCCAAAATATTTAAAACTACCTTCACCACCCCTTGGGAACATATGTGTATGTTAGGATGCCATTTGGGCTAATGAATGTTGGAGCTACTTTTCAAAGGGCCATGGATGTGGAATTTTCAGGTTTCATCAATGATTTCATAGCTGTGTACCAAGATGATGTGACTGTATTTTCTAGAAAAAGAGGTGACCACTTGGGGCATGTAGAGAAGATGTTAATCAGATGTCGAGAATATGGAATTTCATTGAATCCCAAGAAATTTCACTTTGGTGTTCAAAAATAAAAATTTGGGACATATTGTATCAAAGGAAGGGGTCATGATAGATCCTGAGAGAGTGGAAGTAATTGGTAAGGTTCCTATCCCCAAATCTAAAAAGGGAATTCAAGTATTTTTTGGTCAAATAAATTTTATTAGGAGGTTCATCTCCAACTTTGCTGAGATAACTATTCCTATAACAAACATGTTGAAGAAATACCAAGTCATCAAATGGGAAGGAGTTGTTCAAGCTTTCACTAGAATAAAGGAAGCACTGAAAAATTCCCTAGTATTGGTGAGTCCTGACTATAAGAAATATTTTCAAATATTTTCTTTTGCATCTGAGAATACCATTGCATCAATATTATTGTAGAAAGATGAAGAAGGAAATGAAAGGCCCATTTCTTTTTTCAACAAATCCCTGCATAAGGTGCTAAGTTGAAATACACTATCATGGAAAAGAAGGATTTTGCTTTGGTAAGAGATACTAAAATTTTTAGGCCTTATATCTTGAGCTCAAATATTATATCCTATGTTCCCCACACAATGGTCAAGGATATACTATCTGAGATGGAAATATCTAGTAAGAGATGTTGTTGGGTAAACAAGCTCCAGGAGTATGATATGGATATTCAAACTACTAAACTAGTTAGAGGCTTGGGCCTAGCAAAACTAATGGCAGAAAGTAATCTACAAGTAATGGAAATCAATGCAATTGAGGAGGGAAATTTGGACCTCTAGGACAAAATGACCAATTCCATTTGGTATAAAGATGTAATATATTAATCTGAAGAATTTGAATTTTCTAGGCATCTAGATAAGAATCAAAGAAGGACACTTAAGTTGGCTTCCCAGAAATATGTTATGACTGATTATGGGTTGGCTTGGAAAACCCTGAGGGAATTTTATTAAGGTGCATCACAGAGGAAGAGGCCCCCAAGATTATTGCAGAGTTCCATGGAGGAGTGTGTGGGGACTTTGCTGGAAGAGTAACTGCTCATAAAATTTTGAGAGCAGGATATTGGTGGCCCACATTATTCAAAGATGTAGCAATATTATTCAAAAATGTGAAATTTTCCAAAGATTCTCTGGGAGGTTGAAATCCTCAGGGGCCCTGCCTTTACATCTAGTATCAATTGAAGCCCCTTTCAAGCAATGGGGTTGGACTTTATTGGAGAAATTTCATATTCCTCAATGTGGGACACAAATGGATATTAGTAGCTACAGATTATTTTACTAAGTGGGTTGAATCCATCCCTACCAAGAAAGCAACTCATCAAGTAGTTATGGACTTCATTTTGAATAATATCATCTGTAGATTTGGGGTGCCTACAAAGATAGTTGTTGATAATGCCATGAGATTTAGAGAAAAACATTTAGTGGCTATGTGCCAAGAATATGGTATTAACTTGACTTATGCTTCTAATTACAACCCTCAAGGGAACAATCAAGTTGAATCTAACAACAAGAATTTTCTCAAAATACTCAGAAGGACATTAGAAATTAACAAGAGAAAATGGGGTGAACAACTCAAGTTTTCTCTATGGGCAGATAGAGTTACTACCAAACAAGCAATTGGAAAGAGTCCTTTTGAATTGCATTTTGGATTCCAAGATCTTACCTTGCATATGCAATTATCATCTTATCATTTTATGCACTAGCTTGAGGATGAGGGAGAAATAAACCCTTATGAAGCTAGAATTAATCAAATATTAGAGTTGGATGAAGAAAGAAGGGAATCCCACCAAAAGCACCTAAAATTTAGAGAAAGAATTAAGAAGATATTTGATAAAAAAAAGTGACTCTAAGCGTATTCAATGTTGGAGATCTGGTTTTATTGTGGTATAGTAGGCATGAGGACAAGGGAAAACATGGAAATTTTTAGGCCCTTTGGATGGCCCATACTAAATTGAAATCGAGAATTGGTGAACATGCCTTATTCTAGAAAGATATAGAATGATACTTATTATAATTTCATGTCAATGGAAAGCATCTCAAGCACTTCCTAGACTAAGCCCACATGGTCAAGTATGAATTTTTTTACAGTGTACAATTTTTACTGTTCGTTGTTTTTGTTTCCCTTTTTTGTTCTAGTCTACAAAGTGACAGATTATTTTGGTATCTCAAAGAGCTTTTTGTGTGTATATGCTCATAAGGCCAAATGTGTGTTATAAACAAATTTATTTCCCAATGGATTAAGGCACTTGGTCTGTATTTCAATTTTTAATTTAGTTCTTTTTGCACCCACAGGGGTTCCCATCCCCAAGATAGAGATGATGTTGGTGCTCGTTTTGAGCTCACTCCTTTGTTTTAAATGTGTCAAGGTGCCTTCAAAAACATTTCATGTCCTATCTGTTAGAACTCTGAAATATGTGTGTTCAAATGATAAACCCATGTTATTGATCTTAAATCCACTAGGAATCCTCTTTTCTAGTTGAGGAAATCATAACCATGTCATTTCAGATATATATCCACGAAAGCATTGTCGTATGATCATGTTAATACTTGTAAACTCCCCATGTGTGTTGTTCATTTGATTTTCAATGTAAATCGCACTTTGTTCTTTGATTCCCAAAATCACATGGCATGTTTTGGTTTGCTTTGTGATATCAGAAATAATTTGAATGGTTTTTAAAGTAATGAAAAAATGCAAAGTTCAAAATAATCCTCAAGGCCTTGTGGAATACTCTAGGAAATACTCACATGAGCATAATGTAAAATGCAGACACATCCCCGCACCTCGAAAGGAAACATGTGTTAATATATTATTGGAGTGGGGAGATGGGACTTTATTCACCTTTTCATTTTACATCCACTAAATTACAAACTGAAGTTGTAAGTACGAATCCCGAAGGGTGACATGTGTCAACTTAGTATTCAAATTCAACGGTGGCTGATCGGGCCATGTTTTAGCTTTCACACCCCTTTAACCAATAAGTAAAAGGAAAGCAATATGTGAAGGGGAAGGTCGGGAAGTCGGGAAAAAGGTGAACAAAGTCTTATGATTTTTTTATGTTTAATTGGTGAAAAAAAACCCGAGGCCCGATGACTTAAGAAGATGAACCAAGCATATGACATATAATGGAATGGAGAAAGAAGTGCATTTTGCATGTTACAATAACGGTGTGGAAATCATTTTACAAATTTCTTCTAAATCTCATTAAAAGCTAAGAAAGGGGGTTCATTAATGCACTATCCATATGGGAGTAATGCACATGAATGTGAATGCCTCGTGTAATGTAAATACACAAATGATAGGACGTGAAAATTTCGCAATAGTTGAAAAGATGAAAAATCTGAAAATTATGAAATTTCCCCACGAACGTAATCTTTGACATTAATGCATGAATCTATGAGTCGTTAATAAGGTAACTTGTTATAAAGAACTCTACTAGTACTCCAAGGTTTTATGTTCTGAAAATATTTTCAAGTAGTATTGAAGGATAGCTAAAGCAAGCATTAACCCCGATGCTCGTAAATCAGTTCAGAACTTTTCTTGTCAGGATCCACTTAGCGATCGAAATTCTTTAAAAGGTGAGTTCATCAGTTCCTATATCTTCTGTGATATTTTGAAAAAAAAATTAAGAGGTTTGGGTTTTTTTTAAATATGTGTGATAGAACTAAACCAAAATCATGAAGATCCATGTGTTTCCCTAAAAACAAGTTCTAGTCTTAGTTCCCCTCTAGACAAAATTGCAGATTCTGATATTGCATCTTCCGACTTAGAAGATTTTAAGCAGAGGCTACACTCCCCTAAAAGAAGTAATTCCATGAACCAAATAGGTAATAGTTGTATTGACCTCATTGGTTCTTTCCCTCTCACTATGCCATGCTTGAAGCTTGTATGGGTATGTGCTCAACACTAAGATCATGTAACTAGTGAAGTTTGAGATGGAAGGGGAGATTTGGTTTTATCTTTCTAGGAGTAGGCATTTGATAGAATGTTGGGTTTTCCTTCCCACGATTAAAGAGGGTGTTATTACAAAGGACTCAACACAAGAGTACTAGAACTCGCATTCATAGAAATGGGAAAAAACTATTAATGACCCGCAAACTTCTACCCCCAAAATGACAAAGAAGTTGAATAGGGCTGAATTTATTGAGGAAGTTGGAGATGTGATTAAAACACTAAACCGAGTAATGGGTATGGAATCTACTACATTATTTCAAGAATGGATGTTTCAATTCATTCAAGTGATACTTACAAACAAAAATCCTCTCCCTTGGGTAGAGATCATAAGTAATCATATTCATTAACAAATGATGGGAGTTGCCTAGATTGCGAGAGGAGAAAATCCTAGAATGGTTGAATTTTTCATGACTTTTACCTCATTTATAACATTTCTTTTCATAGAGAGTTTCGAATTACTAATAGAAGGGAATCTTAATAGCCCAAGGTGTATGATATATTCTATCACCGAAGTCGACAAGTTATGAAATACATTACATAAATATGCTAATCACTTCTTTACACCTACAATTTGTTCATACCACCCCGATTGGGAGACGAAATATTATCCCCTATTGATAAGAGATTCATTACTCAAGACGTGTATTATTTCAACCAATTCAAGACTTATTCATATATCAGGATTAGTGGTTTTTATCGGAAACCCTTTATGCTACACTAGGGGTGTAAATGTCAAATGGGTATTAATGGAATTGGTAAGACAGTTGCTATCAGTACATCATTTCACTAACCAAAAGTATCTACCATCTCCAATCAATTTACCCATACTCATAGGGAATTAGACTTTTCTAAATATCCAAAGGGAAAAATTGTTGGAAGGAGATATGAACAAGGGCATAGTGGGTAGATTTGAGGACAAAAATATTATGATATAAATCATATCTTACATAGTATTACGCCCACTCAGATAGAGCACAAACCTCATTATGAGGATTTTTGGATGAACTTTGAAGATGAAAGGGAAGTCAAAAGAAGAGAACATTCAAGAATGACCTTGTCCTAAATGAGTGATTTTGGGGTCATCCAAACTCCTAAAGGGTTAGAGGATGATGGTAATGTGATTAGTGAAGAATACATCTAGGACGATATTGCTTCTCAACCTTTTCCACCAATCAATTGGGACATTAGTGAGAAAAAAATATAACCAAGAAAAGACTGAAAATCCCATCCAACTCTCCATAAGGTGGTTATTCTCAAAAGGAGTGGATATAAGTTACCAATGACCCCATTATTAAGAGAATATAGAAATAGTAAGCTCATTGATGATGTTATACCCCATTTCAGATGGTTTATACTAGTAGGGAAGTTTCCTGGAGACAGAAGATTAAGAATTTGGACTCATTGCCAGTAACAGGTGATGAAAGTGCCCATGATAGAATAATCATAACTTTCCCTCCTCAAAAAATGAGAAGAACCAAATAAATGCTTCAAGAAGGTATGGTCAAGGGCCTTATTATTCATGCTAATCCCTTACATATTGTTCCAACATCCACTTTGAGGATCCAAAGGAAAAGAGAAAATGATGGAATCCACTCTTAAGAATCCTAAGGAGGAAAAATTGTTTGAGACTCCTCATAAATTTCAAACACCAAAGGATGGCCTACGGGGATCACAGGAGGAAAAAAATTTCAAAATTCAATGTAGGAAGTAAACTAAAATGTTTGAATGTGTTGATTTGGAGGAGGAAAAGACCCCTAGACATGTAATGAATCTTGATGTCCCTGTTATCTCATATGTTATCACCCAGTCTCCTGAAAATTTTCCCATTAAGCAACTTCTACACATAATAATAACCCTTCCACTTCAATAACTTGAATTGCTTCACCCATTAAGGAACAACCCCTCATGAATGCTCCTATACTTTATGCCTCAACTATTCCAAATCAACATGTTGAGACCACTCTAGAGCCAACTCCAAGTAATATGGAAGAAAAAGAGAAGCAGAGTATTAGACATGAAGTATGACCTCATGTTGAGGAAATTCCAGCATAGGAAAACTTTAGATGTCACAATTGCAACAAAGCACTCGAGGACACTAAAGTAAATGTTGGAATTCATGAAGCTTGCATTCCCACAATCTGAAGCTATCCCCAAGATACTTGGTGAGACAATATTTTTTCCTAGTAATAAAATGGGTGAGGAATCATCACGGGAAGAAAAATAATTTGATGACCAAGAGCTCTTGACAGTTAAAGAAATAGGGGACTAATTTGAATCTAAGGAAGGAATTGAGGTTCAGGGTGGACTTGTAGGACTAGGTACTCAAGAGGAACCAATATATGTAGCTTTAGAAGGTATGTTTATGCCTTCTTCTTCTTCCAAATCCCTTGCAGTTATCCCTGTAACTCCAATTCTACAATCACTTGATGAACATGAGTCTCTCATAAGAGATTGGATAGGTAGTACTCTCCCAAAGAAGAAGAAGGTGGAAATACAACTGAATGATGATGATTTATAGATCCTAGCTCTCCTCAATCTAGCAAGACCACCTAAAAAGGAAAAATTTATCTCCAGGAAACCCTAAGTAAGAAAGGAGAATGATTCATAGATGTTGTAACTCCCAAAGATGATGTACCTTGAGGAGAAGCATCCCCATCTGATTTTCAAGTCTCTAGGATCTCATTAGGTAATCCTTCTACTAAAGAAATGAAATATGATTTTTTTGTAGCAGTAGAAGAGGTATTCCAAAGGATTGATGAGTTCAAAGAAACTAAGAAGGATTTAAAGGCCAAGAATGAGGCATTATCCAACTTGGTCAGAAAATTGACTAGAAATCACAAGGAAGGGAAAGTTAGAGTTCCCAGAGATTACTAATGATGACATTAGGAGAGTAAGTGACTTAAGAGAAAGAGGGGAGGCCACTATCCAATGGGAGAATGATTTGGTTATTAGAGGTGAATCAATAATCATAGAAGTTATGAAATGGTACTCCCATATTTTTGAAAAGGTAGAAACAACCAAGGCATTAAGATAAATGTAAAGTTGAGCAATAAATGTGGAGTGATATGCTACCAAAAATGAGATCTATCAAATATTTAGGTGATGAATTGGTTGTTAAGGAAGGAATTATGTCTCTTGAATCTATGGGAAATCAATAGAAATATTGCAATATGGCAAAAGTAGGAGTGGATATTTTAACATAATCTATTAAAATTCTCAATGAAATGAGAGACAAAGCAATGGAATATATCGGTGGCCCTCATCCTCTAATAGAAAAATTATTTGGGATAGACAATGGAGAAATAATTAGAATTGAGAGCACCAAAATTTGATTAGAATTTTTAGGGAGTATGTTATGGGAAAACCGGGAGAGCTAGGTTTTTCAATGTATCCACCATGCAGTGGGGTATACATTGAGTTAACAAATGATAAAATATTAAAAAAGATGAAGAAAGAAAAATGTCTTTACAGAGCTTGATGAAATAAGTACGAAACACAAAGTAGTTTGCAACTACCACTCGGTGGCCCAATGAGGAAGTCACTCAAAATTTTGAGAATTTTTATTCCTATAAGAATAAAGTAGGGAAAGCTCAAATCAGCCCACTATAGAGGGCCATGAAAAGTAAAAATAAGAGCAACAAAGTTTAAAACAAACTTACTTTCACAATGCATTCTAGATCAAAGATTTCCTCGAAACAAAGTGCAATTTACTAAAAGAAAAAAGTTTTTAGAAGTAAAAGAATATATTTTCCATTTCTCCCAGATGTCACCACATGGTTCTTTCTTCACTTAACCTAATCAGGAGCAAAAGGGAATCTTTTTAGTTAAAAGATACTTCCTTTAAGAATATTTTGAATTGCACGGATTTGAGTTTAAAGGATCCTTTAAGATGTTTTTGGGGGGAAAATTAAGTCGAAGTAAATAGTATAAGTATGAGGGGTCTATCCTCATACTAAGGGGGTTTATTTCTTAAGCTTTATTAAAGACAAGAATTGATATATTTTTCTATGATACTGCTTAAATTTTCGGGAAGAAATACATTTTAAGTTTTCTTTCAAATTCAAATGTTAAGAATGAAAATTTTCTGACTATGAGTTTGGATTACATATTCTATATTTTATGTACTGAACATTTAGTTGATCAATTGCATTATTTGTTGCAATTATGTATTTTTGCTTCTCTAAATTATGCTAGGTTTGTCCTTAGTGATTAAGCTTTGGTAATTTGTTCAATATTGTGGTGTGAGATTTTACTTTACAATATTGAATAAAATTATAAAATCCTTACTTGAAATCATTTTGTTGATGGATTTTTGTAAGCTTTGAGTGTATCTTAAGTGTATGAGATCAAAAGTAAGAGATGTTTCATTAAAATATTCACATTAGCTTTTGTACTGATTATTTTAAGGATTTTGTGAAATATTTTTCATAATTGAGTATCAATGAATGCAATTTTTTCTTCAAATTGTGTGAAACTGTGACTAATTGATGAATTGTTCTTTATTGTCTGGGATGTCATATATGTTTGAATGACTATTGTGAGTAGTTTCTTCAAGTGGTCTATTATCTTACAAATCCCCATCCTTATAACAAAACATAATTTGAGTCTCATAATAGAATACAAGTCCTCTGTTTGTCATCCTATTGTGCTATTTACAAAAAAAAATAGTGAAAGGAACCATTGATCTTCACTCCCTTTACCAAAAAATGCAACAGAGAGGTGTTTATCTTTCTATATTAACCTATGTCTGATGAACTAAGTGTACACATCACTTTGTGTGACAACTTGTGAAAGTGAAGTGTTGTATTTATGGCCATGCTTATCCCTAACTAATCCATTGCTCCAAAGAGATTGAAAAGTAAAACATCCATCCCTTCTACTATGTTTCAGGTTTCCCTATGGGTTATCTCACCTTGGTCAAAGGAAGGACCAAAATTTACAGGGTTGGCCATTCCTTTTGTACATGTCACCCAAGCTCTTTGAAGCCTAGTCTCAATATGTTTGTAATACATTTCCCTTGCTACAAATGATGCAAAATCTCCAAGCCTGAAATTATTAAAAGTACCTCGCCTATTCGATGAAATTGCTCGGCCCCAAAGGAGGTGTAAATTTGGGTACCAATAATAGGGATTTCATTATTCAAATAGTAAATGAGATAATATTATAATGGAGAAATAGAATAAATCATGCCTGGTATCGAAACCCTCTTCTTCTCTTTCCTTTCCAATCTCTCTCTGTCGTAAGCACCGACTAATCAACTCCACAAAAATCCAAAACCTTCCAACATTCTCCATGTTTTTTTATCGATTTTAGATATTAATATTTTCCTTAAATATATCACTTAGAGTTGATTAATACATGCAAAAATCATAATAATATTCAGCTAATATGATGATAGGGGAAGCCTCATACATGCAGAGCTTCATAGCTCAATGATTCATCAAAATAATGAAACAAAAAAAAAACCAAAAAACTCGTAGTTTTCCAAAACCACCTCAAGCTTTCCCGAGGTCTGTGGATAGTTAATGTCATTAATTACATGCAAGGAAAAATTTCCCTCCCAAAACCAATGCCTCTAAATTCACCTTTTAAATTTATTAAGTCCACTTAACTTCACAAAACAATTTTTCATGCCAAACGTTAACCAATTGATATCCATGCCACCAAATTTTCCATCTATTCCCCATGTGCTTGGTTGGTGGAGGATCATAAATTCCTCTTTATTATTTATAGTTTTTACATGCCACGTATATTCCCACCAACTTAGCTTTATACATTATAAGTTTGAATGCACATCACTTTAACTGTGCCTAGTATAGGCCTTGATGTTCATGCCCTTACTTAGTAAAGTTTAGATTTAAGGGTAGCCAACATTAGTCTACTATGTTATGTTAACTTATCACCACATACCCTAGTCAATTAGTCTAGGCCCAAGTATGCATCTATAAGATAAGCATGGTCACATTACTATTGCCATATAATTACAATTTTTATACCTTAATCATATAATCAAGGCCCAAGGTAAACATCTAATTAAAATAACATGATCTTATTAACTTTATACATACCATTCAAATCTCATACTATGATCTCGTATGCAATTAGTGTTATCAGCCCATTCGGGTATATCAGCTATAGTGTGGGTACCATACGGGTGTGGTTTAGGATCTAGGAACGTCCTAAACTAATTCCATCAACTCAGTCACATCCGAAAAAATTAGGATCGACATAAAAATGATACATATGCATGTTTACAAATCATTTATAACAATTTTTTTTACCTTCAAATGTCCTTAATATATTCAATTATGAGCACCAATATTAGCATAGGTTATGATAAGGACCTTACACAGGTATGTCTTCAATTTGTACCTTATATCTCACCAATGACCTCTTATAAAGAATTCACAATTGGTCAAAGATAAAATTTAATATAACAAGTTTACACAAGCTAAAGGAATCTCACATAACATCAAGCACTGTAATCCCAACTGACGATTTATCCTTTCATAAACAAAAAATGAATTTACGCAAGTGTGACACCTATCATCAATAATACATGCCCAATCAAAATCTAAAAATTATCCTAAATAAAATTATTCACTCCTTAGATACCGAAATCAATACTCATTAGCCCCTTTGAGATATCTAACTATCCTATTTACACTTAAAGATGCGACTCTTTGGGATGTGCTTTAAAAATTCCAACCAGCCCAATAATTTGCACAATATCTAGTCTTGAATCAATTGCATATAGAATGTTTACAATCATGGATCTATATTTAGATTGATTCACTTTAAGGGAGTCATCTTTCTTGCTTAACTTACAACATGTAACCATGGGAGTTAATACAGGCTTTCAATATTCCATTTGAAACTTCTTTAACATCTACTTGATGTATTTAGCTTGGGATAGAAATATACCATCTTTAGACATTTTTTATTATAGTATTATAAAGAAATACAATTCTCCAAACAGATACATTTCAAATTCCTCTTTATAGCCTCTACAAAATCATGGGTCATGAGTTCATTACTTCCTCCAAATATGATATCATCTACATAGAAAAAAACCAAATGATCTCCTTCCCTTTTGATATACAAGATATTATCAACAACACCTCTCTTAAATCCTTTCTCAATCAAGTACTTTTCTATTCTTTCATATTGATTCCTAGGGGCTTACTTTAGGCCATAAAGAGCATTTTTCAGTTTGCAAACATAATCTTTCTTATCATTCATTGAAATACTATCTAGCTACTCCATGTAAACATATTCACCTAAGTACCCATTAAAGAAATCATATTTAACATCCATTTGATAGACCTTATATCCCTTAAACCCTTCATAGGCTAAGAATAATATGATGGCTTCCATTCTAGCCACAGGAGTAAAGGTTTCATCAAAATCAATTCCCTCAACTTGTGCATACCCCTTACAAACCAGCTAACCTTGTTTCTTTTAACTTATCCATACTCATTTAGCTTATTTCTAAACACCCATTTAGACCCAATAACATTCTTATCCTTTTTCTAGGTAGAAACTCCCAAGTTCTACTCTTTTCAATCTGATCTAACTCTTAATTCATATATTTGATCCGAAAATAATATTTTTTACTTACTTCTACATTCTTAGGCTCAAATTTTGATAAGAAAGTAGAATTCTCTTGGTTTCAAACACATACCAATTTCCTTCTTATAGTAACTCTAGCATCTTTCTTTCCTAAGATATAATTTTTAAGTAAATATCTTCTAATCTGCCTTGATGGAGCCTTGGCATATTTCCTATCTTCTTCATCATCTTCTCCTTCATATTCATGAGCAATTCCATTTTCTTCTTGAGCCTTGGTGTCCCATTCTAAGAGGTTTTGTCTTGTTAGTTTCATATCATAGTTTCAAGCATAGAGCTTGAACAACCTAGAATCTCCCCTTCAAGATAAGTCTCTAATCTAGAATTAGTTCAAATATATAGC
The DNA here is from genome assembly GCA_018340775.1 of Taxus wallichiana var. yunnanensis. Taxonomy (NCBI): domain Eukaryota; kingdom Viridiplantae; phylum Streptophyta; class Pinopsida; order Cupressales; family Taxaceae; genus Taxus; species Taxus wallichiana. The sequence goes on along the minus strand of CM031237.1, from coordinate 509,340,103 downwards.
TACAAGGTGTGTCATTCTATAAACCCTATCTATCACTCTTACTTGTATTTCTTTTTCTTGATCTTATTTAGCTATTGTGTTACCTATATGATCACAAAGTGTTCTTATCTTATATTTAATATTGTTAAATAAAATATAAAATTATTATTAATAATATAGTCAATTCCATAGTTAAATAATCTTGTAAATGTTCCTAGAAAAGGATATACACACTTGTGGGATGTTAAGAATACACATAAATTTACACACAACCTAATATTTTTAGCACATCTTATTAATAGTCAGGAATTCCAACCATGTTTCAACTAATCACATATAAAATATAAATATGACAAGATGAAGTACAATAAAATGAAAACATCATAACACCCAACCAACCTAAGGAATCAAGAGACTATAGTCATCAAGAGGAAGGTAAGGGTCGATGAAAAGAACATGTGTAATAGTGACCCATAACATGCTCCAACAATATTTAATCAACCTTCTTGGGATATGCATGTCCTACACCCTTCCTCACAGGATCATTGTGTGTTTAATATTATACGTGTGTTGTTTTGGTCTACTGACTCAACATTGTGCAATTTTATCTTAGAAAGATCAAATAATATCAACATAATAGAAAGGATGTTCTCCATGCATGTCTACATATTTCTTTAGTTGATTGTATGGACCATGACCAACCTATCCACACATATGGTTCTCTATTTGGGAATGAGTATGATATATGTAAGATGTAATATAAGGTTGGTGAGCATGAAAGAGGGCCCTATATCCCATATTTGATAGGTCCCCTATCTATAAATATAAATTATAGAGGGGGGAACTTATATTTATACATAGGGTATATATAAGGTGGCGTAGGGGAAAATTCATATACTCGCACAAATATGCATGTAAGTGTGATTTCCTTCTTAGGCCAAAGGGAAAAATACTTAAAATGTTTTTCAATGATCTATAAATCAATGCTAGTGTGTGGAACTTTATATATGTTAGACCTAAGTTGGATTCACTCTTTTTACCTTTTATAGAATAATATACTCCTACATTACATATCAAATCTCATATAGGATATGAAGGATTTATATTTTTAGTTCTATTAAGTCTTGTCATCAATAGTTTGGTCCATCCCAAACCTCATTCTTTGTGTTTTCATTACTCTACTTTCATGAGGTCCTACATTTTCAAGAAGAAATTTAGTTGCCTATTCAAAGTAATTAATATGAATCTAACTTCCTAATTCTTCAATCATTACAACTATAACTCTAATACCCAAAGTGTCATGCCTATTATTTTTTACCCCAAAAATAAAACTTAAGAAAAAAATTCAATTTTTTCTTAAGTTTAACACAATTTCATAAGGGATTGGGAAAACATAACCCAACTTACATTGATGTAAGTCATTACATTGGACCTCAAATATCTATTATTAGATTATATCAAGAACACAACTACAACATTTTATTATGGGTTTAAGTTTTCTAGTTAAACAATCATTATTAAGTAATAATTATGATTTAGTTCCTCTAACATGATGACTTATTATCTTTGTTAATTGACTAGACAAAATAGTTAAAAAGAAAAGAGATAACAATTTAATTTAAAAATAGGAGAATAATAATAATACTATTTGAAATAGATAGAGTGACTTAAGCAAATCACTGACAGATATTTAATACTCTATTTAAATTTTAATGATATTGTAAATTACGGTGCATGCCCCAACTTATATGCATTGGGTCGCTCTTAGATTCCACTTCTAAATTATGATTGTATAAGGTTTTCAAATTTAACTTGTTACGGAGGTTTAATGAAATAACTAAATTCTCTTAATTAGGCTAGTAAAGTAAAATTATATTAATAAAGATTATAAATAAGTTTACTAATGAGTTTGGTTAGTTATCTTCGTTATGAAATGATTGTCATTATTTTTTTCAAAATTTAAATAATAATAATAAATTAATTTCTTAATGACTTATTAGATTACAATGTGAAAACTCTATCAAAACCAAAATTTCATTAAATATGGACATATGTCTAAGAATCTAGACTTATAGTATCATCATTTCTGGTTTTATAATTGTTGAAATTGGATTCTTAAATTTCCATTATTGGTTTTTATCTAGTGTGATATTGGATTCCAATATTATTATTGGTTTTTAAGTAGTGTAATATCATATTCCAATATTTACACTATGACATAAAAGTATGTTCCTAATTCTATATTGAGTTTATGAGAATGGGAATATGCCCATTCTCATCACACTCATAGTACAAGTATGTTCCTTATTCTTTTTATGTGTATCTACTTTATCTCTATTCTTCTTCTATAATTCCTATATGAGGGATTTTGATCCCTTTTGAAAATTTAAACAATGTGATATGGGTACATGTTATATGAAATAAGAAGCAAGTACCAACATATTGTGGGTTCTTAAAGAAGAATTATCAAGTGATAGACTATGGCCAATTTTATTTTATGTCTTCATATCAAAATTTGGAGCTAGCATGGGTGTTCTTTGTGGGTTTTACCACATATCCGGAAGAGCAAAAGCTCAATAATGATTCAATCAACAAAAATTCATAATGTAACCATTACAAATATATAGGAAGAGATCTCCTAAAAATAAGGAGTCCTATTCAAACTCCTATAACCACTCCTCTAAATGGGAGTTCCTATATCCTACAGGAGAACAAACTATTCTCCTTATTATGTAAGTTGTTAAAACAACTTACATACTATTATAATAGATATTCTAAATAATATAACTAACCCAATGTAATATTATCTAATCTACACACAAGCACCCACATGTGAGGACTATCCCCCTTAGTGCTAACATGGGGTGAGAAACATCATCTATTGCATCCATCATCATAGTTGCCCCCCCTCAAGATAAATAACATTTGGATGTCGGTTAAACCGAAAATACATCCAAATACAATTTCATCTCCCTTATAATTTTTCGAAACTAAATTATATTTCTTCCCCCTTTTGAAAAAACATCTTTACAAAATTTTCCTTTTAAAAAATATTGGTGTTTGAGATGGGTCGACCACTTCACTCCTCATACGCCTTTGTGAAAATCATAGTATAATATGAATAATAGTCGATGCATGGAAGAGTTAGTTGAGTGCGATTAGTGGATGGTTGACAAATGCATGCTGAATTTTGTTGCAAAGTTGAACGGTTTCTAATGTAGGGAGAGATAATATTCGGTTAGGGATTGGTATACCAACAAATTTTGAAGGAAAAATACTGAGTTGTAAAGTGCCATTTTTGTATTGGGTCTTGTGGAATAATGCTCAGCTGCCTATTGCTAAGATGTCAATTCCATTAATGACTATTTTGTTTCCTATTGAATCTAAAGATCAATCATATCTATTGTTCCTTTATATGGCCAATAGTAACAGTGGCATTCTTACCATCTCCCACCATCCCCAAAATTGGAGTTGTAGATTTCAACGAGATCCAGCTGAACCAACCTTGGATAACCCACTTTCCTTGTTAATTCCATTTTCAATCCGCAACTTGGATGCAAAAAAATTCTCATCTAGTGGCTCCGCTAAGGAAGAGCCTCCTTTCCCATCTACTTTACCTTCTAGAATTTTTTCAATCAATCAGCCCACCAATTTTCTGCACAAAATCAAACCAAATAAGGCCAAAAAAAAAATGGGCAGCAAGGTTTCAATTGGTGATTGCAGAGTTGATTTATAGAAAGAAAAAAGGATACCTCGAGTTTTAATATTGGTGTGAAGGCCTCATTTAGAGCTAGATCTATTTTACATAGTACGTCATGACCATAGCCTATAACTACCTATCCACTTTTAATTTCTTCCAAACATACTCCTTAAGTTGATCATTAGTTACATCTGTACCAATTTTAGGAACAACAAATTTAAGTCAGCGAAGGACTTCCTGATTTGCTAAACCATGTAGAGGCCTGGCTAAGCCATTCATACCAGCTATATGAAGATCTGAAAATTCTTATAGATATTCCTCTATAAAAAAATGTAGGAGAAATATTATTCGCACTACAACTCCACAAAAAATATAAAAAAATCTAACACACATGAGGAAATACTACAATATATGTCTATTTTTATTTTTATTTTATATGATGAAAAATTTGTGAACATAATGGATGGATTACTACATATAGAGTGAAGAGAGTGGAAGAGAGAAGACAATGTAGATGAATTATTCATGTCAAATGGGTTCACATGAGGTCCCCTCTACTACATCGTTAATAGAATACAAGAAGGGTGAACGCACGAATGAAGGGGCTGCACGAGATCCGTGGTATCCTTCTAGTCTTCATTTGTACACTTTGGTATTACAACACAAGGAACAGTTTGCTGCGAGGTCCATGGTATCCACTCACCCGTTCCCTAATTCAACTTGATGAACAAAAGTATGGGTGGAGTGAAAAATAAAGAGGCCTCTTTCGAGAACCTGCTCTGGTACCAAATGTGGTTTTTACCCCATATCCGGAAGAGTAAAATCTCAATAATGATTCAATCAACATAAATTCATAATGTAACCATTACAAATATATAGGAAGGGATCTCCTAAAAATAAGGAGCCATATTCAAACTCCTATAACCACTCCTCTAAATGGGAGTTCCTATATCCTACGGGAGAACAAAAATGTTCTCCTTATTATGTAAGTTGTTAAAATAACTTACATAATATTATAATAGATATTCTAAATAATATAACTAACCCAATATAATATTATCTAATCTACACACAAGAACCCACATGTGAGGACTATAAATAACATTCTTCTCATCTCTCTAGACTTATAACATACCTTCTACTCCAATAGACTACAATTTAATTTCACAAATAATGTCATAGTGTAGAATGATTTGATCAAGGTCATTTGATTTTTGAAAAATTGATATAAAGTAGATACAAGTGTTTGGAGACACTAAGGTGGTTGTAAAGTAGGTTAATTCATGGTGCATTACCAGACACTATTTTTGAGAGCATTAAATAATATATCTTGGCAATCTAAATAATATTTCTTCATTCAATAATTAGTGGATTCTAAGCATATAATTTAGTATCCAGACTTCATAAAGGTTCACATTTTATAAGGTTATTAGAACAATTAAAAATAAGTTAAATTTGGATAGGCATTTTACCATTCTCGAACAACTTACAATTATTTTAAATAGAATGATTGAGATGAAGGGAAACATATGTTAATTATGGATAGTTAATAATCACAACCAACTCCATGTAAACTTACTTAGAGAATAAAAAAGGATTTTTTATTTTTTTCAATAAAATTATTAATAAGATTCAATAGTTCCATAAAAACGTGATTCTTTATAGAATTAAATGGAAAAATCTTCAAAATAATATAATACTCAATTTTTCATTTGATTATTAAATTATAGTACAATTGTAAAGTTTTAATAGAGAAAATATTTCGAATAATGTTTTTCAAACAACCCACATCCTCGGCCAAGATGATAAATTCACATACAAATTTATGATATTCAATGGTTTCTCCAAGTTAACATTCATTATCATGTTCAAGTAGTTCAAGGTATGATTTAATGGCCACATGTCCTTTATCGGGTATCTTTATGAAGCTATTTTTCCAATTTTTGTTTGGTGTCCATGCTTGGATGATGTTATCCACATCGATATCTTATTTAAGTTCATCTAAGATGGTCCATGTTTTATTTTTCTTAAACCATAACGATACAATGTTGCACCTTCTCCTCTCCCTGTAGGTTTCAATATTGAATTCTCAACTTTTTATTTACATCAATTCCTCCCATTTAACGAGAGTATCCCCATCGCTCTACCCATCCATATATTTTCAATATCATTTCTTGGTCATATAATAAGCATTTGTCCCTGAACTAGATCTTCCAAAAATAGGCCCAACGTAAATATCATTATTACTTGGGATATGTTGACTAATGTAGTTTGCTTCTGTGAATATGTGTGGCTCCTTTTATTTGGTCATATATGTCTTTGTCCTGTACTATTTTTTCCAAAAACAAGCATCGACCTCCTTATAAAATTTAATAAATGGTCTATCCAAATCACACAAAAAATTCCTAATGCGTAATCTTTGGAAGCCAATATTCACTACCTTCACTTGTTGCACTTTTCCCCAATGTTCAATATATGCTTTTATTCACTTTTTTAGATCTTCCATTTCTTTGAGTTCTTTGAAAGGTGCCCAAGGAGGTTTACCTTCCGGAAAGGTTGGTTGACCATTATCATTTTTATGCCATATTTGGATAGAACGAGACCATTGAAAATATTTTATTTTTGCTTTATACTCCATCATTGGTATGCCATCCACAACATAGAATCTGAACATCTTGGGTTTTTGATACCCATTATCTTATGGTTTCCATCTAATAAGAATGGCTCCAAAATTCCTTTAAGTTGTACACTTCCTCAATAAGGTAAGGAGTGAATGTACTTGACCCTTCTTGGCATGTTTTGTAGGAGTCCATGATATGTGGAAAATAAAATGTGTCTACTTTATGTAACGATGTTTCTAATCTTCCAAAAGTGTCATCTATATCCTCATGATTTTGTACCACTGGAAGGAAGCTTAGATACACAATGTTGAAATCCTTTTTCCGTTAACATTGATGCAAATGTAAATAAGGCAAAATGATTGTTATCATTCGAAGCATTATCAAGTTATAAGTAGAGGGTTAGTGGTTTCTTTTTTAATGAAGTACTTGTACTAGCAATAGTAATCACTTTAGAATGGTCACATATTTCTTTGTACCCTTTACATTTTCATGCACATCATTTTTTAATATTACATCATGCAATGGATGTTTGGATGATCTAATATTATACAATAAATCCCCATACTCATCAATTACGGGTTCTTTAAGCTTCTTGAGACACAAAGTTAATGATGTGATTGTGTATTTTTCTCCACATTCAATAAATGGCAGGAAAATATGGTCGAAACACCTTGTTTTACTTTCATGTGTGAGCATACCAATCAAAGTAAATGGTAGGCTCATAACATTACTTATTGACTTTGATTTTTTTACCCATCCTTGGTATGAAATTTTTCATTTTGTCTATTTTTTCATGAATAATGCTAAAAAAACCATCAAGCTTTACTTCTAATTGTAATATGTGGGAATAGTTAGTTACATGAAACCTTTGAATGTATTCATTATGCCATATATGTTCCTCTTCAATTTTTTGCAAGTGCTTATGGGCATGTGGTGGCTCTATGTTTGTTGTAAAATATGTAAACTCGTCACACTTGGAAAATAATTTATTTCTTGTTATTGAAACATGTTGAAATCATGTGGTCATTATGTTGTTAAAGCTTGATCGCGACACTAAAAGAAGCTTCAATAATTCAAGCTCCTCATTACACTTTTTTCACAGTATATTTTTGGTATATAATGAAGGAAGAAACCTCTGAGGAACTTTTACTCCGTTCTATCCTATAGATCGAGTATGATGTGGAGATATATATGAATATATCTCAACAACTATTGATATGCAAGAAATTATTGTGTCAAAGTATTCAAGCTTTGTTTCTATTTTCTAGTGTTACTATTCACTACATGCTTGTCTCTACCTATCCAGTTACATTTATTTTTATAGAAGGCACTCCTTGGGTACCCATATGCTTTGTGCCATGCAATCTGAGAAACATCCATCCCATCAAATTTAATTTTATGTACCTCCATAGATTAGTTACCCACATTGAAGATGGCATTTGCTATTAATGCATCAAACACAAAATTATTTCTATCAATTTCATCCAAGGCTCTAGTTTTGTGCCATACATTTTAAACTCTAATAATGAAACTCTATATTTTCCACTTTGTCCATAAAGTAAGAGGGAATTTTTGGATACAATTATATTTGCAACAATGAAACACTGTATCTTCCGCTTTTGCCCATAAATATTGACCATTTTCAATGGTCATTAGATTTCTCATTGTATGGGTTGGAATGAGGGGTATCCAATTTTTGACATTTTGTAGCATTATAAGATCTTTTTATCACTTTTTTGGAATGATTGTGATTAGTAGAATAAAATGAAATTGGATAAATAAATTAAGGTTGTCACTCTTCTAATGCATCCCACATGACTACCTCAACCTCTTTTAAGACTTCTGTAAATCTAATATCCATATGAGAACCGTTTATGTCATCCAATTGGCTAACATACCATTATATGAGATATCCTTTAGATATGGATAATCCTTTGCAAGGAGGTTTAAATACTCTATCAATATGCACACCAAATCTATTAGAATTCAATCTCTTAAAATATACCATGTCTCCTTCAACTACATTGGTAATTATTCCCTTGCAACATATTTGCACTTAGATGAATAGAAATGGATTAATTTAGTGATAACTCCCTTGAAATTTAAATTGTTTTTATCATTATGTATGAGGTGCATAACATCATGTGCATCACTCTCTTTCTTAATCAGAAGGTAAGTTCTTGTTTTATGGAAAATCAAATGTTTTATTGGCCAAACTATTGATTTATTAGGTTGTAGAAAGTTTGAGCAATCAGAATGTAAATTTACCTTTTTTTTCTATCCATACACCAAAATTCAAAGGACCCAACCTCTCTCCATTAATTTTATGATCTTCTAGCACATGCCTTATAAAACCCATGACCATGTCATTGTCTCTTCTATAATATTTGTTTTTGAGAATGACATTGTCTGTGAAAAAGTCTCTTATATCTTTAGGACATGTATTCATGGTGCTTTCAGTGTCATCACTACAATCTTTGTCACTCTCTGCATTATAATTCTTTGAACCAATAAAATGTGTTCACTACAAAAATTGGGATGAATGGATGAATTTTCATGTTTTGAAAATTCACTCTCTTCCCAAGCAATGTAGTATCCTTTAATCCTGACATCTACTAAGGTTTCAAATTCATCAACTGAAAAAGGAAATTTTAGTTTTCCATCCAATACTATGTTAACATTGACAACAACAAGTCCTCTCCCCACCTCTCGCAATGTAGTGTCTTCCTACTTGGACATACTCTTCCCCTCGTAAGTTTGGTACCTTTAGAAAATAAGTCCACATGGCCATCCTCTATAATTGCAAGAGATATCGATGTTATAACAACATATAATAAAAAGTTGAGATGATAGAAAATATATTAAATCATTACACAAAATAAATTAAATATCATTTGTATGTATAACCATAAGAATAATGTATATGCATAGCATATAAGTTGTAAACTTCTATGATGTTTTTTTGTATGAGAATGTCATTCTAAAGTTTCTAATACAAGCAATATTGAACTTAATCATTTAAATACCTCTATAAAGGTTGTGAGAATGGGAAATTTTCCATTATAAAGCAAATTAAATTTTATATCTATTCTTTTGATATGATTCTTATATGAGAATGGGAATCTTCCCATTCAAAACAAGATAAAAATATTTGTTTGTACATGAGAAATGGCATATGCCCATTCTAAACATTATAACACAAGTAATATTGAACTTAATAATTACCTCTATAAAGGCTATGATAATGGGAGACCTGCCCATTCTAAAACATATTAAATTCTCTCTCTATTCTTCTTATATGAGAATTGGCATATTCCCATTCGATATAAGATAAAAAATAAAAAAAATTGTTTGCGTGAGAATGGGCATATGCCCATTCTGAACATTCTAATACAAGCAATATTGAACTTAATCATTTTGATACCTCTATAAAGGTTGTGAGAATGGAAAACTACCCATTCTATAACAAAGTAAATTTTATTGCTTAAAGGCATGCAGCTCATAATGAAGGATCTCATCTCAAAGCAAAAGCAGAGTGGCTTCATTAAAGGCAGGATAATACAAGACGGTGTGATTATGGTACACGAAACTATGCATTCTATGGAAAATAACAAAAAGGCTAACATGATCCTTAAGCTCGACATGAATAAAGCCTTTGACAAAGTCTCTTGGGTCTTCCTTGACAGGATTCTATCTAAATTTGGGTTCACAGAAAAGTTTAGAAAAATTGTTAAATCATGTATATCTACAGCCAGGTTCTCTGTGGTTGTTAATGGAGAGCCTGTGGGATTCTTCACCAGCAGCAGAGGTCTAAGGCAGGGAGACCCCATCTCCCCCCTTCTCTTCATCCTTCTGGCTGACAGCCTTAGTAGAACAATTAGCAGAGCGGTGGAAGACGGCCTTTTAAAGGGTTCTAAACCCACTTCTCTCAGCCAAGCTGTCTCTCATCAACAGTTTGCAGACGACACTATCCTTCTTCTTCTGGCCTCAGTGGTTGAAGCTAAAGCTATCAAGGCTCTTCTGCAGCTTTATGAATCTGCTTCCGGGCAAGAGATCAATTACGACAAAAGCATCCTTTTTTTCTTTAACACCCCTGAGGAAAGACAACTCAAGATTGCTAAAATTCTGGGCTGTAAAATTGGTACTCTTCCAGCAACGTACTTAGGCCTCCCTCTTGGCACGAAGAAAGTCTCTCACACGGTGTGGGATGATTTATTGACGAGATTTCAGAAAAAAATGGCTGGTTGGAAAGGGACCACTCTCTCTAGTGCTGGTAAGTGCCTTCTCATTAAAAGCACACTCCAAAGTTTGCCCATATATATCATGTCACTATTCAAAATTCCTTCCTCCTTCAGAGAGAAAATTGAAAGGATTCAGAAAAAAATTTTATGGCAAGGCATGGAAGAAAAGTTCAGATTTCACCTTGTGGCCTGGGATAAAGTCTGCACCCCTAAATCTAGGGGAGGGCTGGGAATAAAAAATATTGAGAAAATGAATGAGGCACTCATTGCTAAGATGTAATGGAGATTGCTTTTCGAGAAACAACCCTGGATTGATGTCATTAAAACAAAATACTTGAATCAGCAAGCTGTTTACTCCTATCTGCATGATGAGCAGCTCCCCAATGGTTCCATTTTTTGGAATAATCTGGTTAAGAGTAGAAACTTCATTAAGAAGGGAAGCAAATGGAAAATTGGGGATGGCAGCGACATTAACTTCTGGGAGGATAACTGGTCCAATGATAATCTCTTGGAGAGATTTGGGACTGCTAAGGACAGTCTTATAAGAAAATATGGAACTAAAGTTAAGGACTACATTGATGGAAATGGCACCAACAAGAATTGGAAAAGACTTACTATGGAGAGTATTGAACTGAAACAGACTATTTCCTCCCTCCAAGACCTTTTGGATCTCTTCCCTTTGTGTCAGCTGGATTCCAAGGATGAGCTGATCTGGAGCAATTCACACGAGGGTAAATACTCAGTCAAATCTGGTTATACCAGTCTTTTCCACAAGAACCAATCGACTTTAACTGGAACTTGATCTGGATGCCTGAGTTAACCCCCAAAATAAATTTTTTTCTTTGGCTGGCCATCAGAGGCAAAATTCTCACCACTGACAATTTGATGAAAAGAGGTTTTATCATTCCCAATTGGTGCCACCTTTGTAGGAATAACTATGAAGACATTAGACATCCTGTTCTTACACCGTGATTATGCCTTTAGAGTTTGGAACTTTGTCCTTTCCAAATTTGAAGCTCTCGGGTGATGCCGGAGGATCTTACTCAAATTGTGTGGAACCAATGGAACCCACCATTCGGACATTGTGCTATCGAAGAAACGGAAATTAGCCATCCCGCATTTAATTTGGAGGATCCGGAAGGATAGAAATAATATAGTTTTTAGAAATAAGAAGCGTAATTTTAAACTCACTACTGGCAAGATCTCCCAAGGCATCAAAGAGGACATGGCCAGATTTAAACCTCCTAAGAACAATTGTTACCCTGAAAATGAAAAGCACATCTTATCAAATTGGCAGATCGGATATTGGAGCAACCCCGGGAATAGTGTGGATAGATCTTTGGTCAAATGGCATCCCCCTGAATCCAATTGGTTCAAGCTGAACTTTGATGGTGCCTCTAAGGGGAACCCTGGAACAGCTGCTGGAGGAGGAGCAATACGGGACCATAAAGGTAATTTGATTGTTGCATATGCTGGAAAAATGGGAATCCAAACCAATCATTTTGCAGAAGCTTTATCTGTTCTCTGGGGTTTGAGAGTTGCTCGGACCCAAAATATCCAGAACCTCATTGTTGAAGGGGACTCCCTTAATATTATTAATCTGCTTAATCAGTCCTCTTCTCCTAGCTGGAATATCAAAGATTTTATCTCTGAGTCCATAAGCATCAGTCATACCTTCAACAGCATCAGAATCATACATACTTACAGGGAAGGTAACAAGCTGGCCGATGCAATGGCCAATTATGGCATTAATATAAATTTCACTATTTGGGATAATGATAGTATCCCTAATCAGCTTCACAACAAAGCATACATGCGGACCTTCACACGCAAACAATCTCTAAAGATATGCTTTAATCTTTGGAGGAAATCCATAAATTCTTCCACAGGTGCTGTTTTAGTTTATTTGGCGTGGCATATGATATCTACTCCAAATGATGGCAAGATTTTGTTTAGGAACTTCAAGTGGAGCCGTCTAAATTTAAAAACAGCGCACGCGGGAAGTACAATAGCTGTTGATATTCGGTTGCCAAGCTCCGCGAAAACCGAAGATAACTACAAGGTGAAAGCTGACAGGATAAGGGTTTCCACGCGCGACTTCACGCAGACTCAGATCGGCAATCCTACAGCCGTTCGTGGGAGGACCAACGGCTACAGTTCCCATTTTTATGCGACCCGCAACGGCGAGAAACGAATCACTCTCAACGCCCAAAGGTATTTTGAAAATTGTTGTAACCAGCACATCCTTGTGAAGATGGGAGGGCCTCCCTGCCAGATTGAGCCGCAGTGTGACTCGACATTTGGAAAGATAACACTGAGCTCTGGAACATTCTTAGTATTGGCGGATTCACCAACTTTGTGGAGAGAGTGCAAGGGCATGATCAAAACATCTCTGTTCGCTTTGCCAAGGACTGGAATGAGAGGATGGTCGACTATGGAGGGCAGAAGATTCTTATTAATGACGAACTCATAGCCGAAGCGACTGGCCTCAGCTTGGAAGGATACCGCTTCTTCAACAAGAGGGTTATCAAAGAGGCTGAAGAGAGAAGATTTGTGGAGGAGGAGGAGAAGCTTATATTCAACACCGCGGGTCTGCTTGTTAATTCAATTCCTTCTCCGTATGATGAAGTCACCCGCATGATGATTCGCTACATATCCTTGGAAGGCAGGTTTGTTCATATCGTCCTCGCCAAGCACCTTGTCTTTTGAATCACTTTCGTAGGAGTAGGTTGGTTTGCTTTCCCCCACTATCTCGTTAAACTCTCTTGAGCGCTCCATTTTGGAGTTCCGTAGCATACCCAGGCGGTTCCCCTTCACCAAGGGCTTATTCTCGCTTATTCACAAGCACCGCCTTATTAAATTCCCTGTCTCCCTTCCTCTCTCTCCCGGCCCGGCTTTGGGCTCGCTGCTGCCGATCCTGTCTCCCCGATGTCCCTCGCCGCTGCCCCCGCCTCCGGTGCCGATGCCCCCATGCGCAGCTGCTCATGCTTCTCCTTCTTTCCTCCCCGCCGCCGCCCCTGCCACCCACACTGTCTCTACTTCTAAACGTGTCACTGGGGCTTTCTGGAGACTCAACCTTGAGTCTACCTGGCCGAGGGGGAGGAACCTTTGGATGACATTGCTCGTGATCTCGAACATTAGTAGTGCCAGTCCCAGCGGCACCAACGGATAACCCTTCTAGAAGATTGGAGGCCTTAGAGGTGAGCTTAAAATTTCAAGGATGAGGTAAAAATCTTGCTAAGCAAAAAGGCAAAAAAGCATTGAGGGAGAAGGGAGCATTATCGGGCAATAGCTTGACTTGATGAAATATACAAAAACTCGACCTCCTTGACTCCCGACTTGGGAAAACGAAGACTAGGCATGAGTATAATATTGCAGCATTCAGGGCCATAGAGGAATTCATCGAAGGACATGCAAGAAGTGTTTCGCAACTCAGCGGTGTCCCGATGACTCTTTGGGGCAATGAGAAAGAGAGTAAAAGAACCAGAGAGGAGCTCGATAAGACGGATGCTGCTCATATGACCACGCTGGGTATGTACCATGCTTGGAAAAAAGTAAAGATGAGTATTGATCAAGCGGCCAAGAAGTAGTCCTGTTTTACTACTGCTTCTTGGCTGTAGGCTTGCTGTTTTGTTGCCGTTGTTTTGCTGTTAAGTCTCGTTTGTGTTGCTGTTTCTAGGCTTCGGTGTTCTTTGCTGTAACTTTTGTGCTTTGATACAGCTTCTCTGCTCCTCTCTCTTATTCTGGCTTTTAGGCCTCCTTTTGTACACAAGGGTATAGTCCCTTTCAAAAAACTATTTACCAATATTAAAAAAACAAAGTAAATTTTATCTCTATTCTTTTCTATGATTCATATATGATAATGAGCATTTTCGACTAAGTAGCACTACATAATTATACCACTCTAAATATGTGTATTGCCTCATTTTCATTATTCATGTTACTCACTTTTTAATCTAAATAAGTTTTTCTCTCAAAAGGAATAAAAACTAATTACTCTAAATGTTCTTCAAAATTAATATCACTTTATTTGGAACATCCCATGCTAACTAAAAATGTGAGTACTAGAAATTATATTATTGTTATCATTATCATAACAAGATTGTAGTATCAACAATTTTAACACAAACACATGTTAGATATAATTATTTTTATGTAGATTCATATTTATTAAGGTTTGAATAATTTATAACCTAATTCATGAATATATAGAATATTTGAGAACATATAAAGTTTCGTCATGATGAAATTGATGTCAAGATTTATGTGTCTATGGAGGAAGAATATAGGTGAGCTATAATGTTCCTTCAATATCTAGTAATATTCATTTTAAAGGATAACATTCCATGATGTATGCTTTGAAAATGATACTATTAATTATAATAATTCATGTACACTTGTCTTCTAAATTGATTTCTACACCTAACATACCAGCTATGGCCATAAAAATTCCACTCCTTGGGTTATTTTTTACATTCTCACACATCATATTTATTCCTTTATGCTTCTTATATCCTATTTTAGATATATATCTTTATTACATGGCGTTATTTAAAAATATAATTCATAATACTATGCATGATAGTAAAAATTATGTTGAAGATGATTTTTCTCAAGAAAATTAGGGTATCTAATAAAAAACATCATAATTACTACAATGATCAAATAAGACAAAACACAATATTAAAACTTATAACATATCACAAAATAGATTTTTATCTTAATATCCATAGATAGGAATCGTAATTGCCCTTGAAAAGTCTCTAAAAATGAGATATGTGGTCTTATTTTATTGATTCATTCAACTTATAACATTGATGCAAGGCATAAAAATGTTTTATTAAATGGTCTTAAACCATGAAAATTTGTAAATGGAATGTTTAAACTTTATAATTATCCATGACCATGACATAGTGAGACCACCATGAAAACATATTGTTTGAAACACCAATCTGATCACATGCATGAATTCTTCTAACTCTTGTCTATTGTTTTATTCTAAGATGGATAAGAATATAATCTAGTTTTCTTCCCTTGCATGGAATCTGGAAATATATGTGTGTTATATTAGAAATATTTGATAGAAAACTTAATGGAATATCTTATGTTAATGGGTAAAAGTAATTCAAATTATTTTTGTTTTATTTTGATCTAGGTTTAAAGATGATTCCCTATTTTTGATTTTTTATATTTGGTCCTTTCATAAAATGAACTTAATGTTAAGAATTTCCCTTGTTAAAATAAAACCATTTTTGTTTTCTTTTTCCCATCTAGCAAACTTGAGGCCCACCACTTCAATCATTTGGGTGTGTTCCTCTTTAATGAGGCGAGCATGCCAATCTCATCTTAAACATGTATCATCTTCATGGAATTCACTCTACCTCATGACTTGACCATCTAATGAAACATATAGATCTATGTTCCTTTATATGAGAAAATGAGGGCCTTATTGGGAGATAAGCTCGCTTCAAATAAAATTCAGTGTTATACATCAAAAAAAAAAACTCTAGGACAAGAAATGGAAAATTCATGGAATTTTGATGACCTATATTGAAATCCATGGTGCGGTGCACCAATTCTCCAACTTCCCTAGGTTCTATGTTCAATATTGCATATGTCAATTTCTCTGAGATAGTTTTGGGAGTTTCTTTACAATTGTTAATACATACTAGAAATTACACATGAGTTATAAATTACACCGAAAGGGGTGTCAATGTTGAGTGTGTACAAATTTTTCCATGTATTATATTTTTCCTTGGTGTTATATCATTTTTGTAGAAAAAATCAGGTGTCTATGTGTAGTCTCACATTTCACATACATGTCAAAGCATCCCATTCCATGAGACTATTGATACAATTTTCCAAAAATTCATGTGCCTTATGTGTGATATTTCATACATGTTTAACATGTCATGTACAACTACGACATCTAACAAACAACCAATTTCAATTACATTTTGAAGGATGTCCATACCATGTTCTAAAACTCCCAATTTTGACACAATTTAGTAGGATGGTTGGAAAAATAAACTCCTCAAGTTGGACAAAAAAATTTACCTTAGGTTTCAAAGATTCCAATATTATTTTCAGTAGGCATATTTTGTGTATATTTAACCATCACCATATGTAAGTGGGAGTGCATTTTGGTGAGAAAATTTGTCAAACCATTTATGTGAATTTTGTAATCTTCCATATTTTGTATAGATGGTTGTGAGGGATTTACAAATATAACATCTAACAACAATCCACTTTTCCAATTGCATATACGTGAAAGTTACCAAGACATTTTCAACAAAACTATATTTTTGATACCCTATAATCATCGCAATCCATAAGACCACATTTGATTTATTTGAGGAAGTGCTTAAAAAGTCTTAAAGTCTCTTTCCAAAACACCATTTTTATACATATCTTATAGTGTACTCAATCGTGAAACAACAAATTTTTAAAGTGTGACATCTAAAAATTCATGTACCTTATATATACTTGCACATTTAATATACATATCTCTATATTTTATTGTATGTTAATACCTTGATCTAAAACTTTCATTTAGGCATATGTCAAGAGTATGTTACAAAAATATGTGAGAGTGTAGCTTGAAGCCTTCTAAAATCATTTGATTCAAAGTTTCCAAGGAATTATCCAATGACCCATTTTTGTACATCCCCTATCATCATATAATTCCATGAGGCCACATTTCTTTGAGGAACTTTTGTCAAATGTTTCCCTTACCCTACATGTATGCCTTTCCATTTTGCAATCATATCTACCAAAGCATTTCTAGTTGCATAAAATTTCAAGAATACCTTTTCCATAATTCTGTGAGGGATGTTAATACCTAAACAGATCATCTCACCCACACTTCTTAGCAGATCAGCTCACCACCCAGCTTGATAGATCATCTCACTCTCCCATCTTGGTAGATCAGCTCACTACCTAGCTCAACAGATCATCTTGACTTACGTAGCTTACCCGTCTTAAAAGCTCATCATCCCATCACCCACCAAGCTCTCTCACCTATCTTGGCATGCCCAATTCACTTGCATAACTCAAACACCTAGCTTGAAATATCATCTCGCCACCTACCTCGGCAAATCACCTTGACATCTAGCTTGCAGAGATCTCTCACCCGCCTAACTCGACCTTCCTTGCTCACATGCACTTCTTGTCCACCCATATGAGTAGATCATCTCACCTACCTAAGTGGATACATGGTAATCGAGGTTTGTTTTATATGTATATGGTTCTTCATTGATTCATCATGGTTAGTTCATGGGTTGTTAGAAAGTGTGTCAAGTCGGTTTGGGTTTGTTTCTAGCCCTGAAGCAAGAAGAATGAAGTATAAATATGATATTTAGAGCTGATGATTCTTTTGGAAGAATGTTAAATATATTGATAGTGTACCTAATGTTTTTGATGATTTTTAGGTTCAAATTTAAAGGTATGATGTATATTTGGGGTCCTTGGGAAGGAAATAGTGAGAAACAAGTAGGTTTACATAGGTAAGTCATGATGGATGGAGAGTTTGAGATATATTTTGCTAGATGGTGAGTATGGAAAGTTATATAATGTTTTCATGGTGCTTCATGCCAATTTTTAGGTCATTCTAATAAATATTTTACAAGCTATGTAAGTTTTAGTGAATATTTTACAATGTGTTTTAAAGCAAATAAGGACCTTTTGATGCTTGTTGTGAACTATATTCTTTTCATGGGGACCTGGACTATTTTTAAGAGCTTATATGGTCAGTTATGAATATTTCAAAAAAATAATGAGGTGGTTTGATCCTCACATTTTTATGAACGATCTAAGAAGATAAAGTGGTTTGAAAACCTAACGAAACCCTAACTAGGAATAACATACATAAGAGTAAGTATATTGAGACTATTTTGATTACTAATGAAAAAATAATGATTGGATGATTTATAAGAATATTCCATCTTTCCAAAAAGGTATGTTAGAGTATGTGGTGATATGTGGGCACCACCTAGATTTTCATTTTTCTTAAGAGTTCCAATTTAAGGAGAAGTTTCCCAAATGATGTAAATTTAAATTGAAATTTATAAAATCCTTAGAGTTTTATATAAATCCATGAATTTTTATGGTCATGGTTGTAATTAAAAGTTACAAAGTGTTCCCTATTTTTGTCAAATGGTTTTGGGGGCAATTTGGAGCGGGAGATTGGGGAGTTAGGACTCCATTCAAGTTATTTTGTGAATTTGGTTTAGAGATATTTCCAATGGTATATAAAACTTTATGATTCATTAATTTATGCAAAATTTATGATCATTTCCTTGAGGCTTAAGTCTGGAGGATGCTCATTCTAGCGAGGAAGAAAGAGGTTATAAGAGGTAAAGTGATAAACTTGACTTCTTCATGATTAGTAAATGTTGGCAAGGGATTAGGAATCATGTATAATTATGTGACATTATTTTGTTCAGTGTGGAATTGAGGTTTGGTATGTTGGAGTAAGTTGGGCTAAGTGTCGATTCTTAAGTCCAAGTAGAGATAAAAAGTAGTTTGCAGAGATGGGATTAGTTTAATTATTTCCACTTGAAGTTTTAAGGAGTTATTATATGTTATGGAAAATTGATTCATATATATTTCAAATGATTTATATCTTTTCTCATGATGGGGTTCTTTGGTAGTTATTAGGTCATTTTGTGAAGAAGTTTTTTTAACTATAATTTCAGACAGTTTTGTTCTTACTAAATTATTAAGTTGTTTTAGGCATTATATGGATGATTTGAATATTTCTATCACCTGAGAGTGAATATGGTTAATTTTTAATCCATTTAATGAATTTAGAGGTATTGAATGTATCATAAGATTTTTATCATATGATTTTAGAAAAATATTTTTAAGCATCTTGATTTGGTGAAGACAAATGTTGTTGTGGTTTGAACCAATGGATGTTTCATGATCTATAACTTTATTAGATGTGTTTAACAGGTCTTTACATTTCCATTTAGTGGCCACATTCCATATTTTAGGTTTTTTTGGTGGTCTTGAGGCCCAAAGTCATATTCATGTTATTGTTAGTAGTTATTTGGTGAAGGAAATGAGCTATTGGGCCCATTAAAAGAAATAATTTGATTGGTTCATGAAAATTGCAACCATGGTTATTTTATTATATTTTACTCATGTATGGTGAATTTTGGAAGCTTGAACAAGTATGGTTTTGGTATAAGTGGATTTTTCTCATTCCAATGGTAGGGTTTTGAGACTCTTTGGTGCATGATAAGTGATTTGTGGCTAGGCCAACCTATTTGGGTCATATGTGACCATTGTAATGGATTTTAATGGATGAATGAATCAATAAATTCATGTGATGGTAAATGAATTGAAATATTTGTAGGAATGATTCACCCCCTCTCAGTCCATTGTGCTTAACAATTGGTATCGAGATTAGAGGAAGTCCTTGAGAAGTAATCTAACAACTTGGAGGAGATCCAAAAAGCACAAGATGGTTAAGAAGATTAGAAAATAAAATTATGATTTGTTATCCATTTCCAAAAATGATTAAGAAACCATAAAAACCCTCAAGAGTTAGTTGGAGAAGGCATTTCATATTTGAGCACAAAGGAAGAGGAATGTGAAATATTGAAAGTTTGGCCTTGTGATGTGTGTATGCATGAAAAATGATCTCAAAGAGGTGGCATTTGATCTAAAATAAGATTTAACATTTCATAGGATGAAGAACATAGATTGAAGTCTAAAATAAAATATTTGACAATTGTTCTTATGGCCAAGGAAGAATAATGTGAAAATCTCAAAGAGGAGATTCAAACCTTATAAGTCAAAGGTGATCAAAACCCTAATCCAACTGATCAAGATGTTAGGAAAATGGAGGGAAGAATAATTAAAAAGTATAGATCCATATATATAATCCTGAAGATTAAATATTATGATGTAGAGTTATTTTAAACATTGATTTATCTTTATATAGATTGTAGAATATAGAATTAAACACATGAGCGAGAGAAAATAACATAAACTAAAAGAGACTTAGACAACACCAAATTTAAGTGGGTAAAATCGAAGGAAAAAACCCCATTAATAAATAACTTTTTGTATTAATAATTATTAAATTTTACTCAACACTTCTACTTGACTCCATGGTCTCATAGATAAATAATAACATACCAATGTCTTGTTGATTTAGTTTTCTTACATACAAATCTTTGTCATATGTCTATGATCAAATAGTTCGACTAGCCTTTATCCAACCCGATCCATGAGGGATCATCCTATATATAGGATGGGTGAATGGTCATACCGTTTCATTTTCAAATCTGTGAATACTGATAAATTTTATAAAATAAACTTTTGATAATAAGTGGGAAGAACAAAACAAGACATGCCAAATTTACCTTTTCTATAAAAGGATCTACATATCCAAGAATCAACAACAATGACTTTGGCTAGCATGAAAATAAGGGAAATGATACAAATATACTCATACATAAATTATTAAGACAATTTCTTTACATATGAATACTTATATAAGATTAATGAGCCTTTTATAAATTAAGGAATACCCATAACTAAAGCTTTGTTGGGATTTATAGGTAAACTCGCATACAAATGTGCTTGTTTACTTTTTTTAAAATGGAGGAAGTATTAGAAGTTTACAATAGGCATTAAGAGGTGGCATTTTATGCACACTCCCTCTCAATCAAAACTTTGATATGCCCAATAAGGCATGAAACTTGTAAAATATCACAACACACAATGAATTTATAAAGATATCTACAACTTGATATTTAGTCAAACAAAACTTGAGATCTATATCACCATTCAAGACTTTCTCTCGAATAAAGTACATATGAACCTCAATATGCTTGGTCTTTTGATGATGAACTATATTATTTGTAAGAGAAATGAAACGTTGGTTCTCAAATAGAATATTAGCACTCCCTTTGATGCATATATGTAGTTCATCCAACAATATTTTCAGCCACATAGCTTCCTTTACAACTTCCATAACACTTCTATACTTTGCTTTAGTAGAAGAGATAAACATTGTTGGTTGCTTCTTGTTGCTCCAAGTGATGGCACATGCACCCAACTTGAAAACATATCTATAAGTAGACTTTCGATCTAAGCATCATCACCAACATGATCGAATCACAATAACTAAATAATTTTGCATTATTAGAATAATAATAAAACAAAATAAAACCATAATTAATTTTTTTTCCATTTTCCAATGATCCTCATAAGCATCCTACATAACTATTGAAAAAAATCCTACTGCATAAGAAATATCAGGTCTAGTAATATTCAAATAAATTAGACTACCAATTAGTTTTCTATACAAAGTAGGATCAAATTTAGCACAAGTTGGTTTAGGATCTAACTTAACACCAACTTCAATAGGAATGACAACAAGCTTACAATCAATCATGATAAATCTTCTAAATAAATTCACAACATATTGAGATTGAGATGCAACAATAGACTTATGATCTTAAAATATAACCATGCTAAGAAAATAATTTAATAAACCTAAATCAGTCATTTCAAAACATTGTTTTAACCTTTCTTTCATCATAACAATTAAATTTCTATCACTGCTAGTAATCAAAATATCATCAACATACAAGACAATAATTATTATATGATTATTTTCATTCTTAACAAATAAATCATTATTAAAAAATAATTAGAAAAACCAAGATCTTGAAAGAAGCTATTAATTTTAGCATACCAAGCTCTAGGATCTTGTTTAAGACCATACAAAGACTTTTTAAGATTACAAACATGAAGCTCCTTACCAGGTTCTTCAAAACCTTTAGGTTGTCTCATGTAGATTTCTTCTTTTAATTCACCATTAAGAAAATAATTTTTGACATCCATTTGGTGAATTTCCCAACCATATTGGGAAGCTAATGCAAGAAGAATTCTAATAGTACTTATCTTTGCTATAGGAGAAAAATTATCAACATAGTCAAGATCAGGTTTCTGATTAAAACCCCAAGCTACCAATCTTGCCTTGAACTTGTCAATTTCTCCAAAAGAGTTGTATTTGATCTTATAGAACCACCTACACCCTAAAATGCTTCACTTCAAAGTAGGAGGGATGAGTTCCCAAGTATTATTTAATATTAAAGCATTGTATTCATCTTTCATAGCCTGAATCCATCTATCATCTTGACATGATTCTTCAAAATATTTTTGTTTAACCTCATAAAGGGGCATCAAGGCATGATAAGTATATTAACTACATGAGTTACTTTTCTAATATTAGCAGGATGAGAGTTTTGAACAATAATTTGAGACAATTTAGGAACCTTGTGATGTAAGAAATTTTAGATGACTCCCCCTCGATCTCCATTATTTGTAGATTAGGATAATCAATCTCTTGAAATTTTGTTTCCATAAAGTTAGGAAGAGGATTATTAGGCTCTAACTCAGGAGAAATAAATGAGGGTTTATGAGAAGCACCACATAAATTCTCATCTAAGACTTGAACATTCTTATTTTCGAAAATGTCATGCTTAAAAGGATCGTAAACTCTCAATCCTTTAAATTTATAGACATATCCAACAAAAAATACAAGAAACATAGGTTAGATCGAGATTCTTCCTTTTTTATTTTTGAATGAATATAGAAGCAGGATTCTAAAGTGGGATACATGTGGTTTTTGCTTTGTCCATAATTTATGAGGAGTATCTTGATGAATAGATTTATTAGGCACTCTATTAATAATATAGATAACGATATTCATAGCTTCAACCCATAGAAACTTAGGAACATTAAAAGAAGGGATCATAGCCCTAGCCATTTCTAAGACACTCTTATTATTTATTTCTATAATTCCAATTTGTTGTAGTGAATAGGTAGTAGTCAACTCTTTTGAATCCACATGACACATAGAACTCATCAAACTTTTGATGACATAATTACCTCCATTATTAGTCCTTATTCTCTTAATTTTTAGGTTAGAAGCATTCTCAACTAAATCTTTAAATTCTCGGATACTTAAACAAGACATCAGAATTTTTCTTAATAAATTGAAGAAAAATAGAGAAAGCATATATGAATCAAACAACATACATAACAACACTAAGAGAAGGAACTACAAAGTGGTTCTCTTGCATCTCTATGAATTGGCTCTAATAGTTGAGAAGATTTGGGATCTGATGCTTATAAGATGGTTCAAAATGTTGCTTACCATGCAAGAAACTTTCACATGCTTCATGATCTAATTTCATCTTTGGAATAGCCATGACAAGATTTAGTCTATAATTTTCATAAAAACTTTTGAAATTAGCATGACCTAATATTTCATGCTAAAGCTAAATAGCATTCCTAAGAGGAAAAAGCTAATAAAGGCTCGAACACAAATCCATCAAAGATATATAAAAAAATCTGAATACTAGAGGCAATAATATTATTGAACTTGTCTTTGACATGCCATTTTTATTGTAGTTAAACAACTTTACATTTTTCTTTAGTTATCTTAGAGCAAGACAAAATATTCTTTTCAACTGAGGAACATACATGATATTCCTAATTACACCATTTGATTGTTTAACATTGCCATAAATTTCACATCTAATCACAGAATTATTTCCTAGATAGATATTGTCCTCACATTTGATAACATAGAGAGGATACCATAAGTACAATTCATGTGCCTAAAGGCACCACTTTCAAGAATCCATTCATTGCCATTTGAAGTTGAGAGGGTAGTATACATGGAAATATACTTTTTAACAATATTTGCATGATTTTACTTTTGATCTTTTTATTATTAGGCTTATTATTTCTATTTTTTTATTAGATTTGTTAGTATTTACTCTACAATCAGATTCCTTATGCCCAAAATTTTCCACACTTGTTACAAGTTCCATTAAATTTGACTTTAAATTTATGATTGTTTTTAGCAGAATTAGACTTAGGATTTTCCTTAAATCTTGATATAATATTATATTTTAACTATAATTATTGTTAGTCTTATTTAGAAGACTTATGATATGTGAGAGCAAATATTGAGAAGTGGTCTCTTTTGAATCAAAATTTTCCATAACACACTCCTCTAGAATCACCTAAGAAGACATAATGTCTAAATCAAGAAGATCATTCTCATACTAATATTTGGAATTGAGAATTGAGATGTAGTTTTTAAAATTTTCATGAATGTTAATATGAATTATAAAATATAGAAGCATATCTTAAAACAATTCACATTTGTAACCATCTAATTGAGCTTTGATGTTATTACTTTTAGCTAAATATTTGACTATTTTCTAAACCCCATTCATATGAGTTGTGAACAGCTCTAAAACTAGATTAATTATTTTTGACAAACATATGTCTTCATGCAATGTCTCTAATTACTTTCAAGAATTAGCGGGTGAGTCCATATGACCTATATGCATCAAAAATTCATCTTTTATGCTTTGAAAAGGATGGATAGAGCTTCCTATTATCTTAGAGAGAAGGAGCTAAGAATTTTAGGGGTTGTTTATCTTCCAATGGGTCATTTTTCCATACCTAATCACAAGGTCCCATATCTTCCTTTCCATAAAATGGGTTTTTAAACGAATCCTCCAAATACTATAATTCGTTCCATTTAATCAGCTGAGATTTATGCATCAAAAAAATAGCAAAACTAGTTATTTTTAATGCACATATGGTCTTGAAACAAACAATACAACTAAAAAAGATTCAAAGAAGGAAAATAGAGATAAAAGATGAGCTACATATCTTCTAATTATATATACAAATGAAAACATCTTAAAAATTGATTAAAAAATTACTTGATGTGATCGAGAATAAGATCAATTTAACAAAGCTTAGATTTGAGTTGAGCTACGTAAAGTTTAACAAACTAATTAACTAATTAACTAATTATTTAATTAATTATGAGCTTAAATAAATCTTTAAAAATATGGCAGATCCTCTAGTGAACGTGAATTCTTTAAGATTTTAAAATTAAATCATTTTAGAGTTAGAAATATAGTTAGAAAATAATGACACACGCAAAATAGATCTAAAAATGACACCACAAAAAGATAAGATACGTGTCACTTTTTAATTAGCTCACACTTTACAGTGCAACCAATAAGATAGAGGTTGATTAATAAAAATACATACTTCAAAAATGTATACACGTGTCACTTTTCTATTAGGTGCACTTAGCAGTGTAACATGCAAGTCAGAAGACAATTAATAGAAAAATAGACTTGTAGAACTATATACATGTGTTGTTAATTAATTAGTTTACTTTTTCATACTTTGATATGATGTAAAAATATGCAAAGACACTAAAAATACTCAATCAAATGATTCCACTTGTCTAAAATCTAACGGCTAAAGAATAGACACTTGGCGGCTTTCCACCAAACTTTAAATAGATTGCTTTGGGTGGACTTAAAGTCCTCGAGAATAAGCCAAACTTTAAAATAAAGTTTGGGTCCAAAATTAAATGATAGATGTCACTATCTTAGTGGATTAGATAAAGAAAATACTAAAACCTAGAAAGATAGATTATGACACTTTTGCAAAGACCGACACAACAAAATTAATATATGTGTCAAAATGTAATTGGTTTGCACTTTATAGAGCTTACCAAAATGACTCAAGAAAATTGAACACACATAGAGCCTTTTAAATGCCTCGCTCTTCGTAAGTGTGAAAAGGATGAAAAATGCAAAAAGGTGGTTAAATCTAATTGGATAATCCACTTCCACAATTAGAAGGAATGAAAAATGTGAAATGCAAAGACACACAGAGTAATCCTATTGGATAAACCATCATAGATGAAAAAAGTGATTGACACACAAATGAAAAAGCAAAATGTGAAGATACTTAGAGAAAATATATTGATCAAACTTCAAAAAGAGAAGAAGAAAATAAATTAACGATAATATGAAATATGGATAAATTATATTGGCTCATATTTCACAACAACAAAAGAAAAATGACACAAGACTCACATCACGAAGAAATGTGGAATGCCCTTATTGGCTCACATTTCATGACCGAAAACAAATCTTGCAAAAAAATGAAAGCAGTGTGAAGCAAGATGGATCCTTCTAATAGGCTCGGGCTTCACAAAAATGAAAATATCTAAAAATTATGGCAAGACGAATCCAGATAGAGTAAAATGATTGGCTCGAGCTTCACAAAGTCAACACAACTGACTCATAGATTATGAAAAAAGCTAATAAAAGTTGACACAACAAAGCCACTTGGCAATCAATGATTGGATCTGGATTCATAAAATCAGATCTAGCAAACAAAATAATAATAAAGTCAAGGTGAATTTAAACACATCGAACTAACTAGATCTAAGGATATCCTTTCGGATCCACAGACAAAAATAGCCCTAATGGCTATAAACGGTGCATAAAAAAATAAAACAAGCTCGCAGACTACGGATTTAAACCAAAAATGACTGAAATAAGATGCAAAAGCACATATCTAAGCAATAAAATGCTAAAACGTGATCTAAATAGCCATTTGAATAGTATTTCACTAATATTTGAAAAGACTATTTGGGAGGGAATCAAAATTTTAAACATGATTAGCTTACAGATGACTGCGGAATTTTTAGGTTTTTATAGATCTATGAATAAAATTAAAGCTTCTTCACCTCTTCAATTTAAAATATTCTAGATCAAACCTTCACATGCATAATCGCTCACTCTAATTCCATGTTAGGAAAATGGAGGGAAGATATAATTAAAAAATTATAGATCTATAGATAGTCCCGAAGATTATAGATTATGATGTGTAGTTATTTTAAACATTGATTTAGCTTTATATAGATTACAAATTACAGAATTAAACACATGAGATGAGAGAAAATAATAGAAATTAAAAGAGACGCAGAGAACACCAAATGTAAGTGGGGAAACTTGAAGGAAAAACTCCATTTCAATAAAGCACTATTTGTATTAAGAATTAATAATATTTTACCCAGCACTTCCACTTTGCTCCACGGTCTCACATATAAACAATATCATACCAATGTCTCGCTAATTTTAGTTTACTTACATAAATATATTGATAATATGTCTATGATCAAATAGCTTGATTATTCTCTATCTAACCTGATCCCATGAGGGATCATCCTATATATAGGATTGTTGAACGGTCATACCATTTTTCACTTTTCAAAGATGTGAAGATTAACTAATTTTATAAAATAAAATTATAATAATGGATCATAAGTGGTGGTCTATCAAATGATATCCCACTTGACATTATCAACCCTAACATAAGGATTTGTTACTAGTTTAAAAGGAATTAAATATGATAATGTTAATGACAATAAGGTTCATTCTAGGACTAATCCAATTAGACAACCAAACATAATTAGGTATACAAAATTTCATGGTAATTATTATGCTTTTAATGGTTATCGTGATAGATTAAAGGATTTTAGGAATTTTTGAGCTATGTTTACCCTTTGAGCAATATTAAAGACCATAAAAAGTGATCATTCAAGTTATAAACATGAGGTTACTTACTACAAGTGTCATCTCAAGGGTCATGTTGTAATATTTTTCTCCCAAGATTCTTTCAATCAAGTAAAGAGGGTTATAGCACACAAAAATAAAGGAAGTGTGGATGTCAAATTCAGTCCATGGAGAATTAGTATTAGTCAAAGTTAATGATCAAAATGCATCCAAGAAGAGTTCAAGCCTTATCATGGATGGAAAGTTGTTTATTCATGCTAATGAGGGAAAGAAGCTTGAGTCAAAGGTTAAAGTAAAGAGACCTCATGTGCTTGAAAATTTAAAAGGTTTGGATATGATTTATAATACAACAAGAGTTGTAAGGTATGTAAAGTGACTTATCTATATGTTGTTGAGTCCTTATTATTGGTAGGTTCCTATGTTGGTGTCAACCTATATAATTTTGTTTCATGATGTTAGTTATTGGTCTAGAATTTGCATATATAAGGATGATAGAGAATCTTTAGGGAGAAGTCATAGAATGGGAGAATGAGACTAGGCAAGTATGTTTCTTAATTTCTTTTAATGACTACAAGATCATTAAGGTGACATAGTTGAAGGATGAATATGGAGTAGTATGGGAAGCTTCATCAAGGTATGCTCAAGATAAAACATGGTGTATCAGGATGTGTGTGTGTGTATGTGTGTGTGTGTGTGTGTGTAAATGCCAAATATTTATACTCAATTAGGTTGATTCAAGGATGTGTGGGTCTGTCATGTTAGTTCTTAAAAGGTATTGATTTTTATGAGTCTATGACATGATTTTTATATGAATGAGTGCTTCTAAAACATAGTAATGGTGTCCTTGAGGTCTATTACATCATGCTACATGTATAAGTAGGTACTTCAAGTTCTCTGTGTTGAAAATCTTCTACAAATACATTCAAAAGTCAAAGAAACATATGACAAAGTGAGTGAGCTACATATATCTATTAATGATTTTAGGGGTATGATCATCAAGGTTTTAACTAAAGAGTGTCAACATGTGGAGTATCATATCATATTTATATCTAAGGAATTTTCTACAAGTGGTTTGTGTGCTCACATTTTTCTTTAAGTAAGATATGAATACCTAAAGGATGACAAAAGTATTTTAGTGGAGGCAAGATTGTCTTAGTGCATGGAAATGAGTAGCTACGGGTGACACGAAGAGTATGAATTCTTAAAGGAATTGTGTTAAAATTATGAGAAACATGTATGGAGTTCAAAATGAATAATTTTTGGTATCTTGTGTATTTTAATGTCTCCGAACTCGTCTTTCACATAGAGTCATCCAGATATCCCAACCAGTGTGGAAAACCTAAGAATTGTTTTATTTGAAAAGTTGACACTATGAAGGTTCGTGAGATAGAAATATAAAATATCATCTTAATTCCTAAAAAATTGGCACTTTGGAATATCTCCTTACCAACATAAAGTTATTATGATTTCAGGTTGAGGAATGTGGAATAGAAAAGAAGGATAAGTAGCTAGTTCTCTCAATGCTTGCCAAACTAGGTCCCGATGACTCTATCTTTGTTTCTAATTTTTGCACTATTAAGAGGGATCTTGGATCCACCTGGTCTATTTCACTTATATATGAATTTATTTCCGATTTGACTAAGGAGTAAAGACAATTAATCCAAATGGGAACCTTTAATTCTTCCAAACCTCAATCCCTCATCACCGGGATTGGGAAATAGAAATCCTAGAGAAACCAAGAGAAGAATAAAAAGAGTAAGCATATAGAAAAGAAGAAAAAAAAATCCACTACCTCATCCAAGTCTACCACCTGAAACTTCCAGTTCAAATGGGAGACCTAAGAAGGAAAAGGTTAAGTGTGCCTATTACAAGAAACTTGGGCTTGATGAGAAAAATGTATGAAAAAGTATATTGACCAACTTAGTCATCTATTTGTGAAGAACAACATACGTGTCCCTTAATATATCAAAAAAATCATCAACCCAATCATATACTAAGGAAAATTAAAAATATAAAGAGAAACATAATAGAAAGGCACTAGTTACAGTTGAATCCTCATCTACTCCTTCTTTGGTTATTGACTCTCACGCTTCACACCATATGGGTTCCTCACAAGATAAGTTTTCTTCCTTAGAGCCTGTAACATGTCCTCCATCACTTTGGGTGATGATATTCTAGCTACAATTTCAAGGAGAGGGTTTGATGAAGTCGAAGGTGGTAAAATTCACGAATGTTCCCAGTGTACATTCAATTTCAAATAATCTCCTATGAGTGTATCATATGACTCATATAAGGAAGGACATGAGAGTTTTATTTGATCTAGATTTAGTTGAGATTATGGAATTGCATAGCAAAACTACAAGTAGCATTGGTAAGGGTAGATAACCATGATAGGTTATATACCTTCTTACACTTTGAACCTAATGTTTCCCCTACTATATTTCTCACACATTTCGATGGAGTTAGTAGATTATGGCATGATTAGTTTGTCCATCTTAAGTACCACTACCTTGAGTAGCTCGGTTAGCATGAAATCGTTACAAGTATTTCCCAAAGTTCATTTCTTAGAGGTATTTTGTAAAGGTTTTCTATTTAAAAACACCTTGAAGAGAAATTTTACAAAGGAAAATCTTGGAGAGCTTCAACACATTTAGAGTTGATTTATAGTGATATCACAGGTATTTTCCCCATCCTTCATTAACCAAGGCTGAATATATGATCTCACCTTTATAGATGACCTTTCCATATATAAATGGGTATACTTCCTTAGGAAAAATTATGAATTTTTTGATTACTTTTAGGACTTCAAGGCACTCACTGAGAAACAATCTGGGAAATGCATCAATTTTCATCAAACATATAATGAGGGGAGTATGTTAGCAACATATTTGAGTAGTTTTGTACCACAAAGGGTATTGATCTGAAATGGATAGTTCCTTACACTACCCAATAGAATGTCATGGAAGAACATAAAAAATTTCCTTGAAAGATATGGAAAATTGTATGATCCACTCTAAATATTTGACTCCATGGTTTTGGTAAAAATCCATCAATTGTGCTTATATATAAAACTTGGTTCCCAAAAAAATATTTGAAAGGAATAACTCCCTTTGAAGCTTGGAACAACATGAAACCAATAGTTAAAAACTTCAAGGTCTTAAAATCACAACAATGACATGTGTTCCTTACAATAAATGCAAGGCAATGCTTTGGCTCAATATAAACCTTACATATTTTTTAGGTATCTAGAGGGGTTCAAGGGCTATAGAATTATCCATCATCCTAATCATGATTTTTTCATCAAGAAAAGTATAAATTTTCAACATATTCCCAATTACTCTTTACTTAATGATTCTCCATCTACTTTGGATTCACTCATTTTTATGATTAGTATGAGTATTTAGATCATCCACAATAGGTGTCGAGGCAAATTCTTCTAGTTATTCTAGTTCGACAATGATCGAGAGTAATGACGATTAATTCTCATCTACTTCTAGCCATATTTCAAAGGGTGAGGATTCAACACATGACTCACCCACTTCAGGACCTCTTTGGGATAGTTAGACACTTCATAGTGTATTCACTTGAGCAGGGGATCCAAAGGATAAGACTATCAAAGTAGGTCACATGCATTTTATGCTTTAGTGACAAATCCATAAACATTCAAAGAGGCATCAAGTATACCTCGGTGGGATATTGCTATGAAAGAGGAATATAATACTTAGTTAGCAATCACACTTGGGATTTGACTTCACTTCCTAAGAGAAGGAGGATGGTTCGATGTCAATAGATATATTAGACCAAATTTGTAGTAGATGGGTCAGTTGAAAAGAGCAAAGCTTTTTGGTAGCCAAATTTTCTCCCGGTGTATCTAACATAGACTACTCAAAGACTGTTTCACTTGTAGCCAAGATGACATCGATTAGACTCACACATGATTTGTCCACAACACATGGTTGGAGTGTGCACCAGATGGATGTGAAGAGTTTTTTTCTTCACATAGACCTACATGAGGAGATCTATATGGATAAGCCACCAAGGTTTTTTTTTATTCATCCTTAGTTTAGAAACTTAGTAAATCCATATATGCAAAGATGAATTCCTTCCTCCTAGTGTAATATGATTTTACTCAATTCCATTCAATTCCCAATATATATCTATTTTGGTGGGATGATTCATTATTGATACTAGTACTTTATTTTGATGACCTTTTTATCATTGGGAGTACTTCATTGGGTATCTTAATAGTGAAGACAACCCTTTATGATATATTTTCCATGATTGAATTGGTTCTACTACACTACTTCCCTAACATTAATATCACATAGTCTGATTCAAGGATTTCACTTCCACATACCAAGTACTCTCTTGATATTCGGCTTGGTTTCACTTAGATGACTATAATCCATCTCTGACTCCATTATTATCTAGAATCAACCTTGAGACTAACTATTCCACACTCTTTGTTGATGTTACTTTGTATCAACAACTTTTTAGTAGCATTATTTACTTGACTCACACTAGACTTTATATCACATATGTCATTAGTATTATTTCTAGATTCATGCAATAACCCCATGATATGCATTGTAAATTAGCTAAGATGGTCTTTCACTACATTTAAGGCTTACACAAATATGGGATTCACTATAGGGTTAGTTCAAAAATTTACTTGGTCGGTTATACATACTCAAATTAGGTGGTAAAACCGAGTTTTGTAATTCCTCTTCAAATTACTGATTTATCATTAATTTTTGGTCTTATCAATTGTTTGAGTAAGAAGAATAATGTTATTTCTCTATCATCCATAGAGGTAGAGTATGGGGGAGTTTTTAACACAACTACTAACGATATTTAGCTTCAGGATTCTTTTTAATCCTGGTATCTATATTAGGTAGCCTATAGTTATCTTTTGTGACAACCATAGCTCCTCTAGATATTCAAGAATCTATTCCTTCATCATAAGACCAAACACATTGAGATTCACATACACTTCATTTGGGAGCTCATTCATGAGTAGGTCATCAATTTTATATTCTTCCAGTCTTCAGAGTAGGTTATTGACATCTTCACTAACCTTTCATTGAGATCAAGTTCATTCATCTATGAGCTCTTCTCATGGTGTGGTTTATATAAGTAGATTCATCATCTTTAGGGGGCTTCTTCATGTCTCTCTTTGGGGGAATTTTATTCCTTCAGGTTTTCTCCTTTTCTCTATATTATGAGAGATTATATTATATATGGGTATCTAATTAGGCCTTGTTGCCGAGAAACACTTTATTTTTTTCATTTCTCACATAATTTGTACTTATAGAGGGTGTTAGTGTAGGATTTATTTTCCTTTCTTTATCTTTATTAGCCTACTCAAAATATTCCACCTCACTTGGAGTTTCCCTACACTTACGGGGTATGCTTTCTTAGGTGTACACCTGATCACATTATTTTAATTAGTGGTATTTACTACTCTTAGGCACTTGTCTATTGAATTTTTATTTTGGGTATGGAGGTTACCACTATTCTAGGTGGAGATTGCCATGATTCTAGGAGGAGGTTTCGTATTCACCTCCTATATGTACATATCTTGCATTATTCTATTTGATTGTATTGAGGTGGATCTATTTTTGCATTATTACAATTATCTATCTTGTATTTTCATAATTTATATTCTTATATGTGTGTTTTGTTGTGTATTGGAATAATTCACGTCTCATATCATCCACATAGGCATTCTTCAAACTAGCATTTCCATGGCACTTCTTTGATAAAACTAAGTATAAATAAAAATAAAGGATGAAATCCATCAAAGGAAAATTGTAAATTCATAAAAATAATAGAAACATGGAACACAAAATCAATCAATTTTGATGGAGATAAAAAAATCCAAGACTAAAAACACCCCTATAACCTTCGCATGTGCTATTAACAATATTTTCAAAATACAAGACATCTAAAAAGTGACCGTGAAAGCATTTAAATGTGAGAAAAAGTGGAGGATCTAATTCGGTGGGTCAAAATGAGCCATAAGCTCAATTTGTAAATAATTGCATCAACAAGGATTACATTATTTAAAAATTATTTCTCTCGCAAAATTTCATTTTATTTCTTATGTTTATTAATTATCTTGTTTACAATTTTTGTTCTATCTCAATAAAATTAATTTCTTCAAAAAATTAAAATATTAATGGTTTGAAATATAAACAAGATAAAAAAAGTTACCTAAGATATCCTAGATATATAAAACAACTCAATATTATTGTAATTAAATCACAGACTTACTATGTACATCTAGCCTCTAAATACTTCATTTATATGCATGATTCCTAAGAAAGATAACTACTCATTAACACCTCTTTACTTTGTTTTGACATTGATTTTATCTTTTTCATGTTTATTTCTTGTTATTTCTAATTGACAACTTACATTTTTTCATACTATCCAACATCCTCACTCTTATTTCACTATCGACCATTTAAGTACCTTGTACAAGAACACACATTAGGGAAAAGAATGCTTGGGTGCTATTGTCCTCTTTAGGTCCTTCTATCTTCTTTCCCTCTTTTTATCTTTAAACTATTACTTCTTTATTTTGTTATTTTATCACTCTTGGTCATCCTTTCACTTGTTAATGTTGAAACTTAAGCAAATGAATCATATATATATATATATATATATATATACACACACACATGTCTTATTTAAGCTGCATTAGGGGAAATTATTCAAGAGGCACATACTACTACAAGCGGGTAATATTTTATATCTACTACATCAAGGGATGAATTTTGGGACTACATAATTCACTATAGAAGCGGGTTTATTTTGAATTCCATGCCACACATTTACATTGGGACAAAGTAGTTATATCTTGTTATTCTCTGTGTGACTGGCACTAGGGAATCCTAGCACAAGGGACACTATTTCAATCACAAATGTACACTAGAACTACATTGAGTCTAAAATTCTGTGTAATACTTGGTGAAAATCACATTTGGGTGACCACTGAGATCAGATGACTCAAGCATATATATTTTTATTCATCTAATGTGCACTTGGATATTATGTAGGTAGATAGGTTTATTTTACATTTGCGCAAGGGTGAAACAAAAATATGATGTGTCCTATAATGAAGGAGTGAAACTAAGACACACTTTGAAAGAACCAGATCTTGAGTCACTCCATAAACACTAATGCTCGAGATAATACACTAACACTTGGGTGGACCTGTTTCTGCTTGAGGTGGTTCTATCCTATCACTTTCTTGTTCACATTTGTTGACACCAAGCTTGCACAAACCATAATCACCCCTTCCAGATTATTCTCCAGTCTAGAATCAATTCAGACCTACAATTACAAGATGATTCATTCTCTAAACCCTATCTACTCTTGCATGTATTTTCTTTTCTTGATCTTTAGTAATTATTGTTTTACCTATCTAATCAACAAAGTGTCCTTTTCTTTCTTTAATTTTATTAAATAATTATGTGAACCTGATCCTTACATGTGCATAATCAGATCTTTCATGGCTTCACATGAATTTTATTCCAATGCTTCCCCATTATATATGCGGGGTTAACTTCATATTCTCCTTGTCAAGTGTGCCCTAGTTGATCCTAGATCTGGTCTTAATGTATGAAATATTTCCTTTCTCCATAAAATAGGACTCTCTATTACTCATGTCAATCCATCTACTTTTTTGTATTATAGGATTTTATAATACACCTAAGCAAATTTTGGGTACAATCTCTCTTCCCCTTACTATGGGATATTGCACTCTTTATGTTCTATTTCACGTTATGCCTCATGATATCCCTTATAATATATTTATAGGCAATCCTTGGTTATATACTATGCATACACTTATTTTTACCCATGTCATAACACACAATGCCCTTATTATACCTTCTTCTTTGGATACTTATATAGTATATTCCACACCTCATGTTGTTAATCATGATGATATTACTCTCATATATGATGTTGATGACATTACCTACATTACACATCCTTCTCCTCTTGGGATGCACCCTAGTGCTACTAATTTACACAATCGGTTTCTATTGTAACCCATAATACTCCTCCCATTATATCTCACTCTCAATGCACTTTTGTTGGTCATATGCTTCATGATTCCAATGTTACATCTCTCTCCACACCTTCATCATCACAAGTTAGAGAATCATACGCTAATTTTAAAATGATTCCTAATCCTCCCACTTTCCAAGATCCTACGTGTGATTCATTTAATATGGTTACACCTTATATTTTTGCATTCATGGAGGCCAACCATTCCTCTCTTTTGACATTTTTGTATATGATCATAGGAGCTAGTTCATACTACTTCATTTCTACTAATTTTCCCAAATTAGGCCTATTATTTCCATTTATCTTAATGGGCCTCCTAGAATTACATATGTTACACATATTTTTAATCACATCTTGATCCTTATGTTTGGACTTACTCCGTCCAATATTTCTAATGATCCCAAATTTACATCTATTCTATTTTATCCTAATAGACACACGCATATTTCTTATACATGTCCTAATCATGCATGTTGGGATCTTAGAATCTATAGATTTTTACCATCATTATATTGCATCATTTACTTGGTAGCTCTTCTATTTCTCAATGTTACACCTATTTTATTTTATCCTCATGCATGAATCCATATACTATGGTACATACACTTTGACATGAAACTAGTTACTTGCCTTATGTTCACATGTGTTCATATATTCACATTTTTAGATAGTGGACACCAATTTCCTTGGCTCCTATATCCATATTATATTCAATTTCTCCCAATCATAGGGCATCTCATCCTATTCATTATGGCTCTTTATCCTTGACACATCCTATGGTATTTAGGTAACTTACTCCTCTTATGACACGTTTTGCACATACATATTAATTTAGTTTACATATGGATAATACTCATCGACCTCATCATATTTATAGATCCCATAGCCCACCTCATAGGGTCATTTCTTCACATTATTCACGTGCTTCACGTGATCCATCTAGACATGTTTTGCGCTCTATTTCTCTAAATGCTCGATCTAGACCTATCTCATATACTTTTCCTCGTGCAATCTCTCGTGATAATATAACCTTGGACCATGTTCACATGTGTAATTCCTGTACATCAGCCTCTCATGGGCCCTTACCTAGTACTCTCATTACATAGATCATTTTGGCATTTATACTTAGGGGAATCTTAATTCCCCCACACCACACAATGACACACTCTTGTTCCTGGTTCATAATTGATTGTTGAGAATTTCTTCATATAGAACTCACTTTACACACACACTAGGGGGAATCCTTATTCCTCCTTCTTACCAATTTTATTTAATATATCTATATGCAATCAAAAATCTTGAAAAATTATCTTAGATATTGATTGGATGCATTATTTCTTACTTATAATACTCTATTTTGCACATTTGCTTAATGCATTACTATAGTTCATAATAGGATAAATATTTTTCATACAAACATGCATGTTCACATGGTATCTTGAGGTGAATGCAGGTCACTTACATATTATCACATGATGTGTGATGTTTGTCTTTATCAAGAGTCGACTGAAG
Source organism: Taxus wallichiana var. yunnanensis (assembly GCA_018340775.1). NCBI lineage: Eukaryota > Viridiplantae > Streptophyta > Pinopsida > Cupressales > Taxaceae > Taxus > Taxus wallichiana. The sequence continues at coordinate 509,302,527 of CM031237.1, read as the reverse complement.
ATCCTCATGACATATACCTTCTCTCACTTACTATCAGGTGTTATCATTGCAATATTTCATATTTTCATTCCTATATTCATATACAATTTCGTATACTATTCATATTTCCTAACATGTTGATGGGTGCTTCATGTGTAGCATTTACCTTTCAAGACTCCTTCCAATTATGGTTATCTAATTTTATTGTACTTTATTAGTCATTTTTATGGGATATGCCCTATGTTTTCTTATTTCCTTATTTTCACAAGCCATGAATGGATCCAATTGTCTTGTGACATCCTGAGTGACATCCCATGTATGAAACTAGCTACTTGTTATGTCCTTGTTTACTATTTTCCTATCTACCTTTACTATTTTGAACTATTTGTTTGTCACTAAAACTTGTATGCTAGCATTTTCTCCTTATTTTTCTTATGTCATGGTATCTACCATCTGTAATCCCTATTCCCCTATATGATTCCTATATCAAATATTCACATCAATTTCATCCTTCCTCGTTTGGGATTCATTCATTTTTTTCATCTCATGCACCCCAAATGAGTGGGGGAAAACATTGGGTGAACCTTTTTACCTCCCATAAATCATGAAAATTTGTTTTAAAAATAGATACAACAAGAATAAAATATAAATTATGTATATAAACATGCTAAGAAATAGTCATGGAAATAAAACTCATCATAGACAAAATAACATAGAAAAGACAAGAACATATGGGCACTAGTGTCCCATGTTGGAAGCACAATAGACTAAGAGGGGGTGAATCAATTCTTACAAACTTAAATTAATTTATGATTTGCTTACTTAAATCACAAACCAACCAAACATTCATTTATGTGTGCACAACATCAAATACCATACATTCAAAAAACCACAAACAAAAGAGAGAACATGATAACACAATATATAAGTGGGAAACCCTCGGGGAAGAAAACCTACAAATAATTCTAATTTTATTACTCAAATCAAAATCATTTAGTGAAGCATCAACTTCACAGGAGCACCAACCCCTAGTTTAGTAGAGCACTAACCCTACAAGGAGAACCAATACCACAAGGAGGCTACAACCCCTAGGATGATAAATCACCCACTCAACCACCTTTGGATTAAGATATCTAACTTGTATTTTTCTTCCACAACAGATGGAGATCACCTATTCATCTCACACACCTTTAAAACCTTATTTATCCAACTCGCTATTTTCTTCACCTTCACAACTTGTCTTTGCTTCAAAATATTTCATACACACTATCTAACATTCATCAACCTCTTGCACATTTCCTCATCTCTTAAAATCATCCTTTATACCTATTAGAAACACTCACATAGGTCACATTTTTCCCTCTCAAGCAACTAGTTCAACTTTGAACTCTAACTTCACATTTATATGCATTTCATTTCATCAACATAAAGGAGGTTAGTCTTACATCATAATTTAGACCCAAAAAATGAATAAAATCCAAATACATTCATAAAAACATTCATATTAGAACCATATAATTCGGTCATGCCCAAAACCACCAAACATGCACAAAAATAGCTCAAAACCCCATCACCTAGATGAGATAAAACCACTAACACCATAACCATGATTATTCAAACTCCAAGATTCATCAAAAATGTTTAATATAACATATAATAATCATATATGGCCCTTTATTTTCTTGCATTAATAAAATAATTCATAACACAACTCAAAAGGATCATAACCTTCATCGAAAAATAGTTTCCAACACCATGTCTTCACCTTTGGGCCTCAAGACCACCCAAGAATAAATAAACTATGGAATTTTTCCACTAAATGGAGTCCTTAGGACCTATAGAACACATCCATGCTTATTATAACTCATGGCACATCAAATTTCCTCTTCACTAAATCAATCGCCCAAAAATTAGTTTTACAAACTCAACTATTTTTCACCCTTTCTATCACTTTCAATACCTACATATGCCTTGAATAGGAAAAAAATCATCCCTATTCACTCTCAAACTCATAGAAAACATCACCTTATTCATATCACTCCTCATCTACCTCATTCTTTCAGCAAAAACAATTTTGACATGTGAAACAACAAACATTATTCTCTACAAATCATGTTAGATCACCTATAAAATATCATCACCAAGACACAAACCATATACCACTAGAAACATCTCTGAATCTTCTTTCCATAGCATATTATATTTATTTACAAATCCAAGTGAAATGCATTCAACTAGGTCCATCTCTTCAAACTATCTAAAACAGCCACAAAACTTCCTTATGACTAGTCTTCATAAATAGGACACACCTTGCTATCAAAAATCATCACCATGATCTGAAACCATCATGGATGTTCATAACAACTACCATAATAAAAAAATTCAATTTATTTTGTAACTTCTTTGGAAAAAATTGTCCCAAAATGAACTTATTTAGCAAATTACTTGTTTGAGTGGGGTCTATTCATCACCACATGCTCTACCATACATTCTCGAAACCTATAGGATTCCTATACATAATCTAATCATCATAACAACTTAATAAATCACTTTTGGTCACTTAGGAATAAAATTCTTCATGTCACTTTTAAGCTAGGGTTTCAAACACACAAAAAATTGTTTACCTTCTTAACATTCGTTCATAAAAATGTGACGATGAAATGACCTCATTATTTTTTTGAAACATTATTAGTTCAATTTAGAAACATCCATGAAAGCCAAAATTTCTCATGTAAATAACACAATTAAGGGTGAGCATTAGAAGGTGTGAATCGAGTTAGAAAACATTCTCTTCTTGACCTTGTTTCACTAAAAATGATGTGTCTTGAAACATTATAATCATGGAACCCTGAAATTTTTCCAATATTATCATGACACACCCCGATAAAATCTACAATAATCATCATATCACAAATATATATCCACCTTTCTAGCCACTAGTACTCACATAACTAGTCGTTAGAGTTTTACATGGTTTAGGAAAGGGTCAACTGAAATAACATTGTTACTCATGATGAGAACTCACTAAAAGGTTATAAAATCATCAATACATCATGAAATACTCACCTACATTCATCCATGATCTCACATGTCTCCAAAACTAAGCCTCATTCTTCCAAGCACCTAAACCTGATCTAGATGAGCACTTAGATCTTTTCTTCAACTTGTACTTACATATTGATACTAATTTGATTTCCTAAACACTCCTCAAACATGTTCTACATAATGCTACCATGCTACTCAAACCACAAAGTAACTCAAATCACCATGTACCATCATCTAGATTTGTTAGGTTAGCTAACTAGGATTTTTAGACCAAGCCAATCACACTAAATCACCTCAAGCCATCATGTCAACACCTAAAAATCCATTTCATCATCATATTGATCATCCTCTAACTCTACTCCATAATCCTCTTTGTCATTAATGATATTTTACATTAATGAGAACACCTAGAACACAACATGCCAACAATGTCCCCCTTTTTCATTGATGGAAAACCTCCGAACTTCTCCCCTTTTTACTTTAATGACAAAGCATACCTTTACTTACATGTTATTCACATATCCCAGCTTCATAATGTCACCTCTTGGTTATGAAATCAGCCAAGATCTTCATACTAGCTCACAAACTAGTAATTTCTCACAAAAATTGATTTTCTTTCATTTTAACCATGAGAACACTATAGTAGACTTAGAAATGATGAATATGACTTGTGAACATGCCAATAATCACAAATTTAATCCAAAAACATCATCCATACCTCTTTCTTGTCATTTTTTAACTTTTTAAGGTTCAAATTGGACTTTTCTCAGCCATATCTCGTCTTCATGTCACATTGAGGACAAAAATCACTATACTAATCCTTGATGCACTTTTAAAAACTTTGGGAAGCCCTAAGAACATACTCACAAAATGATATGACTTCTCACATATCCCCCTAGACTTAAGACACCCTTATCTATAGAAAAACACAAAAATTAATCTCATTACCTTGTTTTGCAAGCCATAGAAACAACTCCAACACTTTGACCCAAACTTGAAGCACCTCCTCGGTGATTTGGTCTCTTTATTTGCTACTTTTGAACTTCATAGTATCAGTCATCCATTTACCTTTGGTATGAACTTGAATTTAATCAACCATGTTGCCTTACATGCATGTTAATCATCGATACTTTTACTAGAGAAGTAGTTCAATCTCCCCTATCTCAAAAATTTCACACCTGTCTTGTAGGTCTTCATTTTGGAGAAAATAATACCATCTACAGTGATAACATAGACCTATTTTCCTCCATTTTCACTATTGAATAGTGCCAAATTACACATATAACTCTATCTTCTTGAGATTTAGGTACCATGGACACATCCTTTATATGTACTATCATAGGACATCATAAAAATTGATATATAATCAACATACCCGACTTGAAATCTTGAAGCAATCTTTGATATATATGACCATGCCTTGCTTTCAATAAATATGTTCAATTCCTTTTTCCTCAAAATTATATTTTCTTGAAGTACATCCCACAAATCAAACACTCCTCATACTTGAATAATTCTTTTAAAACCTTCTTGAACTCTAACCATACTTGTAGCATACTATTTTCTCACACATAGACTTTCAAAGAACTCTTGTACTTCAAATTTCATACAAAATGTCAACATATCAATCCTCTGTATTGGTTACACAAAATAAACTAACCCCTTTTAGAATCTAATACTTCTGGTAAAGTTCCAAGAGTAGCTTCAACTAACTATTGCATGTTTGTAGCACCATATCTTCTCATTCATAGACCTATAGTACCCAACTAGACCTTAAGAAGATATTTTTATACCTCACATACCTTTATATTCATGATAGATATTTTTCTCACCTTAGACCATATTATTGACACAAGGAAACTCATTATGGTACTTCAATCTTTGGGCTAATAGAAACAAAACCTCCTTATAGGCACTTCAGCACAATATCCCATAGCTATTGTACCTTTCTTTCTAATTGTAAGACCATATCATCAATTGTCAAACTTATAAGTCATTCTTTCCATCCTGGTAAGATTCATTAAAGTCCTTGAAATGACCTAAAAACGTTTTTGATGACAAGATTTCAAATTGAGATATTATTTCTTTGTTTCACTTCTTGATTTTTCCTTCATAGGTATTAACCCTACGGGTACATTTTCTCACATATATTTTCATGCAAAAAAATTAAAATGAAAACTTGACATATTAAAATACCCTTTTTCATGTTTTAGGTAACTCTAAATTTTTAGACTTCACTTCAATTGATAAATCCCATTTCCTTTATAAATTTACCAATCGGTTTAGGTCTCTTGATTGTGCATAAACTTTCCTTCAAGACTGTCATTAATTTATTTTGACTTAGACTCCATTTTTCAAAAATTCTTCTTGATTATGCTTCATAGGCTTATGAGGATACTTAGTATAACCCCTTAGACACAATATTTTCTTCATACCACTTGGTATCAATACCTATATCCTAGTTAGGATAAAAACCACTCAAATTGCGCTAATTTTGGTTTTAATAACTCGAACTCTACCAAGAATACTGAATCAACATCCTTCAAAGTCTCTAGCATCCATATTTTAGTATGAAGAAAAAGACTTAATAACCACACACTTGTATTCTCCTTGGCTTGAATTATAAAATTCTTCATGAACCCTACCTCAAAACTCCTTGAGATGATGGTCCGATCAAGTTTTCATATTTGATGACTCATTTCTCCTTCATGATGCATGAAAACTATTTGATCCATTTTAAGCATGACATAATGATACTTAAACCAATATGCATACCTAGACAAATCTTGATGACAATCTAGACCCCTTTATAAATGTGCATGCTCTAAGATACTTTGGTCGTTTTTATCAACCTCTTAAGGCCATTGCACAACTTCACACACTCAATAAACTCTTTGATATACTTAATATAGGATATATAGTTTGTGGTAGTCCTATGACACATCATATTTTTAATCGAATTGTCTTCACAAGATAAAGCATGCCTTTATTCCTACCTCCGATTTTGACCACCGGCCTAAATCAAGAAATGAATCTACAACTTGACTCCATAGAATAACATACCTCATTTAAGACAACAACTTGAAACTCACTCAAAATGAACCTTAACAAACTAAAAACACTTTATAGTGAGAAAAACACATACTTGAGAACACAGATGCACACACACAGAGACCTCTTGACAATAACCATATCATTCTCACCACTTTAACAACCAAGTAAAACCATAAACTTTACTTTGAGAACATAACATCATACCTTACCAACTTAAAGGATACAAACATCAACCTAGTCAGATCCCCCTCTTTCCAATGCTTCATTTGTAGTAATACACCTTTAAGAAGCCTAGTGGAGGCATATATCATCATGATAGATCTAAAATAAAGACTTTAAAAGGTCTTAAGCCTTCTTGTACTCCTAAAAATTACCTCCAACTTTTTTCCAATCTAATCTTTGAGTCAATCCATGATCTATATCAACACCTGATTTTGATGAGACACCATTATCCCATCTAGGATCCCATGATATGTTTTGTCTTTTATCATGCATTTTTGGACCTTGAAAGCTTCACTCTTTCCTTATAGTACTATAACAATTCCTAGCAACATGTCCAACTTTATTACAATCTGAAACAAACAACTAAAATCTTAATTTTGTAGATTTTAACTTGACTAGGTGGATCATTCAAACAATAAATGGAAACATGATCTTTCTCATTGTAGTTGTAGTATACCACATTCTTATTTTATTATAGTCACAAAATCATGCACTTTAGACATTTATTTATCCCAATCTCAACTACTATGTAGAAGGTTCTTGAGTGAGGAAAGTACTAATTAACCCCTGGCCTTTTGGCCATCTTGTTTATTATATTTCATAATTTATGACCTATTGCACGCATATGCCCAGACCATTTTCTGACATCCCACGCTATTTTAGCATTAGTTGGGGCACCAAAATTTAATGTTTGGGCATCTATAGGTGCTCTAGTCCCACTTGGGGGCATCCCGATCCTTTTAGCACTTTCCCGCCACTTTTTGAGCCTCTTCTAGCCATTTTTCATATTTATATTCCTTTTGGTCAGCCTTTTCGGGGTTAATTATGAAATTAGAGCAAGAGAACCCTATAAATATAAAGTTATGAGACCACAATGAAGGACCTAGCATCACATACTACTATCACTCCATCTAGATTTGCATCCATCTATTGCATTTGCATCCACATAACTCCATCATCAAGGCACAAGTTAGGAAGTTTACATCACACTTCATCGGGGGATTCTATTATATTCCATACACACATGTTATTAAGTTTTCTACATTTAGCTATTGCTCCTTATTTCACAAAGTCTAACTAGCACAAAAGAACATAGGTCATGACATGTAGACACTCACCATAACTACATTTGGAGTCTGAAATGTAGTGCAATGCTTAATTTAGTAAGCTTGTTGCCATGGAAGTTTGAGTTCAATCGAACCATTCATTCTACATATTTATTTTTATAGTTTTGGTAATTCTTCTTTGTCTTTTGCAAGTTATTCTTCCTCTTGGAATATTCAAAGCATACTACACATGACAATGAATCTAATGCGACATATAGCAAGGGTTTTGTACCACATTCTAACCCTATAAAAACTAGTTTGAGAACATTTTTGCATACCATGGCACCTATTTTTCCTGCCAAAGTTCCCATGGGCCAATCCTCTCCTAGGTGCCCTAGTCTAGCCATATCACTCATATCTTATGGGACCCTGTCACAATCATTCCTGCTCCTATTTTCTCCATTTTGGTCTCAGTAACACTCTGTGACAATCACCAGTTATTAGTTGAGTTCTTTCATATTCCCTCTTTCTCATTTAGGGTTTTATTTCTATTAGCTTAATCATTTTAGTGTCTTACATACTTCTTTAGTGCATTTAGTTACTACATTTTATGTCCTCTTATATTATATTAACTACCGTAGCACTACATAGTTTAGTTCAATTTTAGTTAATCATTTTGGTGAACCCGCCCCGATCACTTTCACACTAAGGATCCTTGTTTTTCTTGTGTAATGGGTCGTCAAGTTTCTTTATCTAATTTTCTTAAGAGATATCCCAATTATCAAGTTGTTTTACAAAAATCCCTAGAAACCAATTATTTTGATGACAACACGCCACCACACGAATTAAGTTCTATACTTCATTGTTTATTTTTGACCCTAGTCTTAATGATCCTCCATCTAATCAACCACTCTTATACTCCATTCAATCCTTACATAAAAAAAAATTCAGCCATGGAATCCACAATCACATCTCTTAGATATGAAATTCAACAACTTAAGGGTGTTTTTCAATCACATTTTTGTGTTTCTTCATCTTATATGCGATCTATGTCTAATACATGCCATATGATTGACCCTCAAGATACACCATTTCTTGATTGTCTCATGTTTGCACACACTATTACACCACATGAAATTTTTCCTCGTCTCCTTAATTATCAATGGATCACTTGACCACATATGCAACATTATTCTCCTTATCAGCTAGAAAAATATCACGGTCATCCATAATGAAATTATCATCGAATCAATGGACATAATGAAAATGATTGCCATAATTTACATAGCATAATCAAAATTCTTAAGCGCCAAGTACTTATTTTGTTTTCTACACCACATTCTAGTATGAATAATACATCTCATTGGGTTCCTAAATTTGATTCCCATGTATCTAATATACATTAGGCTAGTGTTACTCAAGAACCTCCTAAGAAACAACCTCTTACAAGTAGTTCACCCCCTACTCATCCATGTTATGAGGCTACTAGTGAGCCTCCTTCTATTATTTCGAGAAATTTCTATATGATTCTCTCATTCATTATATGCTTTATATTGGCAATCCCTCATATTTGTGTGATGATTCTTCTCCTAGTAAGACAAACACTTCTCCTATTGTTGATGTTACTTCTTCTCCACTTAATGATAATCACCATAATGTTTCTCCTATGCCTTCTTCAAGTAGTCTAGTACCACCTAAGAAATCACATACAGTCTCCCCCAGTCAAAAAAGTCAATTGTCTATCAAAATTAGTTCAAAAACCACTCCTACTAAGTCGTCTATTGAATTTCCAAATAAACCTAAGAATTCTCCCATGAGACTCCATGCAACTTGGCCTCCTCTCAAATATAATTTCCAACCAATAAATTTTGTCCCAATAACCAATCCTTCTCTTAGTGTTTATGATACATATTCACTTACACCACCACCATGCAAGATTTCACTGTTATCTCCTACCGTTAACCTTGCAATGCCAACACCTATTATCGATTCTACATATATTGATGACTGGGACCCAGAAATAGCTCACTATTGTGATGAACCATCAGATGATCACACTCCTCTATCACTTTGGTGTCCCATCCATTTTGTTGAATCAAATACTCCTTACATCGATCCACTTAGTGTCTTTTAACTAGATTTTCATTGCATACACACTTGGGGAGAATAGTAGCTCACACATCCCCCCCTTTATCACATTAGCATCATCAAAATATCCCTCATTCTTTTATTATCATTCTTACACAATACTACATCACACTCTCTTGTTTCACGCAAAGCATCATCTCATCTTACATAGTTATATATATGATTTAGCGATGTCGTTACCCAATGACGGACTCTTATGCTTCGGTTCACACGTGAATGTTGAGGGATTACTATTACACTAAACCCCACACATTGCACTATGGGCATTACACATTTGCATTTCATCACACACCAATACATACTACACTTAGTTATTCTACATGCATCTTGCATCATACCTAGTTCATTATACGCATCATATATCCTAGTCATTCTACACATTACATACATTATTAGGTTATCTACGTACATACTATAATCATACATTGGGCATACCTACCTCGGACATTACATATATTCTACATATTATGCTATTTTACATTATATATGGGTCTATATTTATTTTCATCCCTACATTCTCCTACCTACACATGTTACATCGCACATTATACACTTTTAGCATCACAATATTCACATTATGTATTTACACATTTTACTCATCCCTGTAGTCATTTTATCATTACTACATACACTACATTATTCTACGTGTTTCACTCACTACCCTATGATGCAGTTTAGTTCCTCAAAGCACATACTTGAATACAAGGATTTACCAATCAAATGGACCTTACACTCATCATGCGACGTTCCTAAGCTAGTGACATACACTTTAGGCTAAATCGTCACTCATCCCCTTTTTCATCTAGTTGTGGTATACACTTTAGGCTAGATAACCACTTTAATCATTTCACCTAGTAGTGGTATACACCTTAGGTTAAATACCCGAGCTCTACCATTCATCATGTAGTGATTATTGTACCTTTTTCAATGTCATAAGTGTTGTCATTAATGGAAAAAGTATAGTGCGGTATAGGTATCTCAAATATAAACCATGTATGGAAAGGGAGACTTGGCAAAGAATTGTGAAGGTTGATTGGTTGTGTCAACTCTCGAGAAAGGCTTCAAGAATATTAAGCATAATTTTTAATGGACTTAATCTTCTTTTGTGCAAGCCGCGGATATGAGGAGTTAGTCTCTAAATTTTAGAAGATGTTGTAGAGGCTTAGTGAGAGTCATGGGTAATGGGATGAAGCCACAGAGTAAAAGGATGAAGCCGCAAGTGAGAAATGAAAATTTACGGAGTAAGGAAAGTCTAGAGAAAGTCGTGAATAAGGAGAAAAGGCACAAAAGACTCGAAATAGTCGTGATAAACTAGAAAATTCGTTGATAAAATAAAATAGCCACAAACATGGAACAAATCTGCGGAATACTAAAGAAGGTAGTGGGAAAAGAAGGAATGTCTCGAGAATCTTCAAAAGCGTGAGAAGTAAAGAAAAGTCGTGGATAACTAAAAATTTTCCTATCAAATGATATAGTCGTAATACAAAGGAAAAGCTCGTAGAAAGCAAATGAAATTCAAGGATTGAAAAAATATGGTCTAGAAGGGCTCAAGAAATATTAAATGCTTTGAATATGGACAAGTGAGACTTTTTCTCTAAAAGCAATAATTATTTTATTATCTAGTTATTGCATGGCTATGTACACAAATTGAGTTCCATGAAAAATCAGATCCAATTTAGAGAATCTCAAGTTCCACTAATAATATTTAATGTTATTTGACTTTTGGAACAGTAGTTATGAAATTCTTGATTGCTAAGAAAAATTAAATATTAGAGAAGAAAGTGGCTCACTCATCCTGATCACATTGGAAATCCTAAAAAGATGAGAAATCTATTTTAGGTAATTGGCTCATAAATAGCTCTGGAAAATGTATAGAAAACGGCGAAGTCGAGAACAAATATAGGGAGGATAAATCTTGAGTTACATGTATTCAATTTACTAGATTTATAGCTAATAAGGTAGAAATATTACATGACACGCCACAGGATGTGATGGAGAATATTGATGATATATAAAAGAAAAACTCCATGTGAATGATGTATGTTGCTCAAATAAGAAATTAATGGATGAAAATTAGGAGAGTGACAGAGGGAGTTAGAGAGATCGAGTGAAAAATGAAACATATGAGTGAAGAAGAAATAGTGTGCGAGATATCGAGACCCAGATCATATTTGAAAGACTAAGAAAGATAATGCGAGAGAATGTTGAAACATAAGTTCAAAACGATACATAAAAGTGATCATAATATGTTGTATAAGTGATATTAATTTTCCATGATCAAATTGTAATTGTAAAATAATATTTCTAAGTGGGTGCTTAGATAATAGGGGTGTGTTCTCCTCTCAATTTGATGCTTGTTAAAATTTGCTAAGTGGGTACTCATTAAATCTTCAAGTGGGTGCTTGAAGTAGTGAAGTGGGTGATTTACTAGTTGAGTGGGTGCTCAACTGAAACCTTGTAAGCTTTAGAATTTGTGTTCCTAATAAATCTTTGGTTTCACTTTGTCTTCTTCTTCAAGATTTTGATTCTTTCTTCTACACAGTTTCAATTCTTCAAGAGCACATACTAGTTTAGCTTCAAGATTCACTTTAATGAAGTAGAAGTAGAAGTGAATCTTGAAGCTAAACTAGTATGTGCTCTTGAAGAATTGAAACTGTGTAGAAGAAAGAATCAAAATATGAGATGCACATTAAAATATTATGAAGAAAAAATTTGTATCTTTGAGAAAATACAAACTCTAAGAGAAGAAGAAGAGGTTAATGAACTCAAAGAGCTTGAGACTCAACTAGAAAATATTTCTCAATCATATAAATCAAAGAAATATGAATGCATGAATTTAAACTCAGAATTGGAGTGACTAAAATTTGAGATGAAACAAATGAGTAGTAAGCTAATAGTGTATGAAAAGTTATAAAATATTTCAAATGTTCCAATTGGTATATTGATCGAGTCAACGAGAGATAAGCGATAAACTAGCAATAGGTTTCAAGGAAGAAAGCAAAGATAAGGAGCCTACAAAGAATACATCAATACCCAACACTTCATCTGTTATGAATAAATTTGTTATCAACGCCACCAAGAGGAATACTAATTCCCCTAGAATCACGTATGCTATGAGGTACACACATTATTTTTGTGGTTATTTTTATTCATGCAATCAATTTGGACACAAGGTTGCTAAGTGTATAAAATTCTCTAGAGGCTATAGAAGAAACTTTGGCCCATCTTACACCAGATTGAACTATAATTATGTTCACTACAATTATTACAAGAAAATAAATTAAGCATCAACAAGTAAACAAGAACCTCCTAAATAGAAAAGATGGGTGTATGTTGTAAAGGGAGAATCCAACAAAGGAAATTTGTATTTCTCGGTAGTGAAAACCATGTTTCATGTACAAGATGAAGACAAAATATAGTATCTAGATAGTGGATGCTCCATTCATATGACAGGTGACAAAAGTAATTTTATCTCCTTATCAAACAATGCATCGGGAGCTATGAGATTTAGCGACAACTCAACAAACATAGTTGGAAAAGGAACCTTAAGTCTAGACAATGGAAATACCATCACTAAAAATGTTCTATATGTTGAAGGTCTCAAGCACAATCTATTAAGTGTAATTCAAATGTGCAAGAAAGGATACAATCTGATATTCCATGACAAAGGTTGTGATATTATCAATGGAAAAACAAGAAAGAAAGTTACAAAATCCAAAAGGACAAAGAATAACATGTATGTTCTAAATGAAATAAATAAAGAAAAATGATTCACAAGTAAGGTTGATTACAGTTGGTTATGGCACAAAAGGTTGGGACACATGAGCTTTGAAAATCTTGTGAAACTAAGTGCTAAAGGGTGTGTGAAACATATGCCAAAAATTGTAAAACCAGTAGATACACTTTGCAAAGCATGCTTGCATGGTAAAAAAACAAGGAGATCATTCAAGTCAAAGGAATAATCTACAACCAGACCTCTAGAGTTGATTCATACCTATCTATGTGTCCCTAAAAGAACTGAAATTATACAAGTGATGTGTATTTCATGTTACTAATAGATGATTACACCAAAATGACATGGGTAGCTTGTTTAAAACACAAATCAGAAGCCTTAGATAGATTCAAGAAATTCAAAGCACTAGTGGAGAATGAGAAGAACAAAAAGATCAAATGCTTGAGATCAGACAGAGCTGGAGAATTGTGGTCTAATGAGTTTGATGAATTTTTTGAAGAGCATGGAATTAGAAGAAAACTCTCATCCGCTAGAACACCTCGGAAAAATGGAGTAGTTAAAAGGAAGAACATGTTGTGTGTAATAAATGGAAAGAACAATGTTGAATGAATCAAAAATTCCAGATATATATTAGAGTGAATAATTCTACACAATAGTGTACATTCTAAATAAAGCTCAACCGAGAATAAACAATGACATGACTCCTATAAACTATGGAAAAATAGGCCAGCCAATGTAAAGCATATAAGAGTCTTTGAAAGCAAATGTTACATCAAAAGAGATGAAGACAAATTGGGAAAAATAAATTCCAAATGTGATGAAGGCATTTTCCTTACTTACTCAACATTTAACGTGGCTTACGGGTGTTATAATAAGAGGTTGCAGAATATTTTTGAAAGCACAAATGTAAAGGTGGATGAGACTCCAAGTCCAACACTCAAAGACCTTTGTAGTGGTCATGAAGAAGAGGAAGATGATGAAGAAATGGAAATTCTGCATGAAGAAGTAGATGAAGTGGAAGAAATACCAAACACTAAGACACCCTTAAGATAAGTTAAGAGGGATTATCCATCAAATTAGGTCATTGGAAACAAAGAAGGTGGCATTTTAACAAGAAGAAGGCTAAGAGATCATTAGAACCGGAAGAGATAGCACTCATGTTAATGGTTGAACCCAAAAGTGTTGTAGAAGCCAACAAGGATTAGTATTGGGTACATGCAATGAATGAATAACTTGATCAAATTGAGAAGAATTAAACTTGGGAGCTCGTGCCAAGACCTATGGATAAAAATTTCATTGGAACCAAATGGGTCTTCTTCAGAAACAAGTTGAATGAAAAAGGAGAAGTAACCAAAAACAAGGAAAGACTTGTGTGTAAGTGCTACATGCAAATGGAAGGAATTGACTTTGATGAAACATTTGCACTAGTGGTAAGGATGGAAGTAATAAGATTGTTTTTGTCTTACACGGTTTATGAGAAAATCATATTTTGGGATGGATGTGAAATCAGCCTTCTTTAATGTTTTTTTGAATGAAGAGGTATATATTGAACAACCTGATGGATTTTCACTAATTGAAGATAAAGATCATGTGTGCAAGTTGAAAAATGATTTGTATGGACTTAAACAAGCTCCTAGAGCTTGGTACAACATATTGGATTCATACCTCATTGAGAAAGGTTTCAGAAAAGGTGTTGCTGACAGTAATCTCTACAAAGAAGGAAGAGGAGATCATATGTTCATTTTCATTGTGTATGTAGATGATATCATTTTTGGAGGATATTATGACAAAATGACATATGAATTTGCTGATATAATGAAAGAAGAATTTGAAATGTCTATGCTTAGAGACCTCTCATTCTTTCTAGGCTTACAAATCAGTCAATCAAACCAAGGTATTTTCATATCCCAAACCAAGTATATCAAATAAATATTGAAAAGGTTTATGATGGAAGAATGCAGACCAATAGAGACACCAACAAAAGTAGGATGAAAGATGACCAAAGAGGAAAACTCACCAAAAGTAGACAAAACCATGTACAGATCTATGATAGGAAGTCTACTCTACTCCATGGCATCAAGACCTAATATCATACGAGATGGTAAGTATACTTAGAATATTTCAAGAAGATCTAAGCGAAACACACTTGAAGGAAGTAAAGAGAATTCTTAGATATCTCATGGGAACACAATATTATGGACTGTGGTACCCCAAAAGTAATGACTTCAGCATAAAAGCATATACAGATGTTGATTGGGTAGGAAGTGTTGATGACAGGAAGAGTACAAGCGGTAGAGCACTCTTTGTTAGAAATTGCTTGGTATCCTAGGTAAGAAAGAAGCAATCGTCAATGAACTTTCAAGATGTGAAGCAGAGTATATTGCTGCAACAATGTGTTGTACTCGAGTTCTTTGGATGAAGCAGACATTAGAAGATTACAAGGTTAATGGCCCAATTCATTTGTTTTGTGATAACACAAGTGTGATAAGTGTCTCTAATAACCCCATGCTCTACTAAAAGACCAAGCATATTCCAATTAGATACCATTTCTTGAGGGAACAAGTGAATGACAAGAAAATCAGCCTAGAATATGTTAGCACAAAATAAGAAATTGTAGATATTATGACCAAACCACTACCAAAAGCTACATTTGAGCACTTAAGGAATGAGTTAGGGGTCATTCTTGATCCCACCAATAACTAGAAAGTGTGAAGATAAGGTAAGGGATAATTCTCATGAAATATTAGCTCTTAATCAGTGAAAAATAGTCTTCGTGTGAGGGGAAGCTAGTCTGCTAACTCATTTGGTCAAAGTATGTAACATCTCAAGGGGAGAATTGTCGTGAGCGTACCAGATGATAAGGATCATAAGCATGTGCCTAGGGGAGCTTCTTAAAGTAAGAACATGTATTATATATCATACTTGCATTGTCCTCAGTATGCAACAGACATGGCCCTTTGTCATTGTTGTCAAAGGGGGAGAGAAGTTGAAATCAAAAATCAACGAGAAAAGTCAAAAGGGGAGAGAAGCTAAAATTTAAAAAATCAGCCAAGGAAGAGATACAAAGTGTTATCCAAAACCAGGCATGCAAGTGTTTTTCCATCATAATAGGTAGGTTTAAGCAAAGTTTCCATCAATGACAAAGGGGAGTTTGTTGGAACTTTTTCATTTTCATATGTGTTGTCATTGATGTCAAGCTACATTGATGGCAAAAGTGGAAAAAGTATAGTGCAAGGGTTGTGCAGGTATCTCAAAGATCAACCATGTATGGAAAGAAAGACTTGGCAAGAGAAATGTGAAGGTTGATTGGTAGTGTCAACTCTCAAAAAGGCTTCAAAGAGATTAAGGATAAGTTCTAAGAGACTTAATATGCTTTTGTGCAAGCCGCGGATATGAGGAATTAGCCGTCAAAGTCTAGAAGATGCCACAGAGGCTTAGTAAGAGCCATGGGGAATGGGATGAAGCTATAAAGAAAAAGGATGAAGCCACAAGTGAGAAAAGAAAATCCACGGGAGTAAGGAAAGTATAGAGAAAGCCGTGGATAAGGAGAAAAGTTGTGAAAGACTTGAAATAGCCATAGAAAACTAGAAAAGCTGTAGATAAAAGAAAATAGCCATAAACATGGAACAAAGCCGCGGAATACTAAATAAGGCAGCAGACAAAGAAGGAAATCCGTAGAATACTACAAAATCTGTGAGAAGTAAAGAAAATCAGTAAATCAAAGGATATAGTCGTGATACAAAGAAAAGATCGCAGAAGCAAATGAAAGTCGAAGATTGAACAAATATGGTCTATACAAGGCTCGACAAATATTAAATGCTTTGAACATGTACAAGTGAAACATTGTTCTCTAAAATCTATAATGATTTTATTATCTCGGTTATATCGGCTATGTACACAACTTGAGCTCCACAAAAAAATAGATCGATTTGGAGAATCTCCAGTTCCAGCTGATAACATTTAATGCTCTTTGACTTTTTGGAATGGCAGTTATGTTTCTCTATGAGATTTTCATATCTCTAGGAAAATTTAAATATTAGAGAAGAAAGTGGCTCGCTCATCCTCATCACGTTGAAAATCCTAAAAATATGAGAAATCTATTTTAGGTAATTGGCTCATAAATAGCTCCTGGAAAAATGTACGTAGAAAACAATGAAGTCATATCAAATATAGAGAGAATAAATCTTGACATAGTTGCATGTATTTAATTTACCATATTTACATCCGATAGGGTAGAAAGAATGCATGACATGCCAATGGAAGTTATGGATAATATTGATGATCTATATAATAAAAACTCCATGTGAATGATGTATATTGCTCAAATAAGAAATTAATGGATGTAAATCGGGAGAGTGACAGAGGGAGATAGAGAGGTCAAGTGAAAATGATATATTGGAGCTAAAGAAGAAATAGAGTGCATAGATAAAAGACCCAGATCAGGTTTGAAAGATTGAGAAATAGAATGCAGGAACGCTAAAACAATAAGTGCATAATGATATAGAAAAGTGATCATAATCATTATATAAGCAATACTAATTTTTATGATCAAATTGTAATTGTAATATAATATTTCTAAGTGGGTGCTTAGATAATAGGGGTAGGTTCTCCTTGCAAGTTGGTTCTTTCTAAAATTTGTTGAGTAGGTGCTCAATAAATCTTTGAGTGGGTGCTTGAAGTAGTGAACTGGGTGCTTCACTAGTTGAGTGGGTGCTCAACCAAAACCTTGTAAGCTTTGGAATTGGTGTTACTAATAAAGCCTTGGTTTCAAAGTGTATTTTTCTCTCTAAAGGGCTTCCCATTATAAATTTTGTGTTCAGTGTTGTATTGTCTAGTATATGTTTGTAAAAATGCACATGATATAGTATATTGCACAAAATAAAGGAATTGTGGATTAGAATAACTCTGTAAATAGTTTTAATCTACATTGATTCACCCCCTCCTCGAGTTTTTGTGAACTATGACAGGTGATATACGCTTAGGGATAAATCATCACTCATCCATTCACCTCATAGTGATATACGCTTAGGGCTAAATCATCACATGTTATTTCATCATGTAGTAATATACTCATAGGGCTAAATCATCACTCATCCATTCACCTCATAGTGATATACTCTTAGGGCTAAACCATCACTTGTTATTTCAACATGTAGTGATATACACTTAGGCATAAATCATCACTCATCCATTCACCTTATAGTGATATACGCTTAGGTTACACCATAACTTGTATGTTCATCAATTCGTGATATACACTTCGGTTATAGGGTTCATGCAAACCTTTTTTTATATGTTGTGTCTCATCACCACTACTTACACATTCATCATAGTGCGTTAGACACAACATACACTACTCGACCATTTCCTAATGATGCACTCTCATTTACAGTTCATTCTTGACTACTGAGGGGGAAAATGAACCTCACTACATACATTTCCATACACTCAGGTGAAACATGACTCATATCATTCCATCTTGCATTCCATTCCATTCATCCACAACATACTTGCATTGTCGTTGGGGCATTTACTCTTATTTACTAGTGTTTTACATGTTCACTTTACTACACATGTTAGATTGATTTCTTATATGTCATTATCTATATCATCCACACATGTGCATTCACACCTTTGTTTAGTTTGATCGCAGATACAAGACTCTTACATGCAGCATGAATGATCGTCTTCTACCCTTCCTACACAACTCGCGAGGGGCATCCATGTTCATCTCTTCTAGATACTTAACATCTTACATTATTTTGTTATACACAATTTGAAATATTGGTTATTTATCTAACATGCTAACACGTGTTCCATGTGCAACACTTGTTTTGCAATATTATATGTTTCCATGACTATTTGTTTATTTTTCTATACTTTTTTCTAGTGTTTTCTAATTATATGCAGGCCTTTCCCTATGCTTTATATGCACACTTGTTTGTGATTGTGGCCATGATGGCCTTGCATGTCTTGCAACATCATGAGTGATGTCCCATGTTTGTATCATGCTTTATGTGGCTTATTTTATTTCTTATATGTTTACATTGTCTATGTAGCTTACACATGTTTTCTATATGCATGCATTGTTTCTTTACACTTATTTTTAGCTAGCCTTCTTGTTTTTTACATGCCTTGGTTTCTACCAAGCACTTTCTAGGGTTACATCGTACATGTGGTTAGTCCTCTTTTGAGGCGGTTTGTCTTCTATCAATAACATCGGATGTGCCCCCAAAGGATGGGGGAATCATTTGGTGGTTTTACATACTAACACAACGTATTTACACCGGTTGAGTCACATACGGTGAGTGGGTTCAAACTAGCCTAAGAAACCCATACATAGCAACTTTTATAGAACATGGTGTCCTTAGCATTTCATGGAAGCAGCATTTACTGAGACTTGGAGGTTATAGTCGGTGTGCCTCTCTACAATACTTTGGTCAGTGGCATCGGATCACCCAAAAAACTAGGACAATACAAAGATCTCTTCACACGGCTCTTAGTAGAAGTGGTTAGAACTCGAGAGGACATAGAGCATTTCCTCCCTACATGTTTTTAGTCGGGATAGCGTGAGATCACCCAAAAAAAATCACAAGTAGAGGATATCTTTCTACGCTTTTTCTCTCTACATGGATCAGTGCACATGTTCCGTATACACTTTTCTTTTTACGTACTTTACATTTACATATTTTACACACTTTCATAGCATTTTTACACTTGCATACATACATATTTGACTACTTGATCATTTTCTCCTTGCAAGTCTGGCCATATGAGAAATAAGTATTCAAATTGGGGTAAAAACCAAAACAACGTCAAAAACAACATTTCACGATAGCACATAATTTTACTAACCATGCAGGTACACTACACATTACAGCAGCTACATACATGTGTTTCACCCTAGGTTCACTCTCACCACTTTTTCTTTGTGCATTTTTCATTTATAGTTTCCACACTCCATATTTTTATCATTCCATGCTTTTATCTAGTCCTTTGATGCGTCTTCTACTACACTCTTTATGGACATCATGTACACATCTTTATCTACTTTATGTTCTTGAGTTTTTGCTCACCAAGATAAAGTGGGGAAAAATTTAGTTGCAAAATCATGCACTTTAGACATTTATTTATCCCAATCTCATGTTCTTGTTTAGAAGGTTCTTGAGTGAAGAAAATACTAATTAACCCCGTACATTTGGCCATCTTGTTTATTTTATTTTGTAATTTATGACCTATTGCACCCATATTCCCAACCATTTTTGACATCCCACATTATTTTAGCATTAGTTAGAACCTTTGAAATTTAATGTTGGGGCACCTAAAGGCACCCTAGTCCCACTGGGGGTGCCCCGGTCCTTCTAGCACTTTCCGTCACTTTTTGGGCCTCTTCTAATCATTTTTCATATTTATCTTCGTTTTGGTTGCCCTTTTTGGGTTTAATTACAAAAATAGAGAAAGAGAACCTTATAAATATAAAGTTATCGGACCATAATGAAGGACCTAGCATCACATACTACTATCACTTCATCTAGAGTTGCATCCATAGATGCATTTGCATACACATAGCTCCATCATCAAGGCACAAGTTTGGAAGTCTGCATCACACTTCATAGGGGAGGGGTTCTATTTTATTCCATGCACACATGCTATTAAATATTCTACATTTATCTATTTCCCATAATTTCACAAATTGCGATGACACAAGAGCACCTAGGGTATGACATGCACACACTCACCAAAACTACATTTAGGTTCGAAATATAGTGCGGCGCTCAATTTAGTAAGCCCGTTTTTATGGCGGTTGAGGTAAGTCGACCCATTCATTCTCGCATCTTTATTTTTAGAGTTTTTATACTTCTTCTTGGTATTTTACGGGTTATTCTTATTCTTGGAATATTGAAGCATCTTTGCAAGTGAGATAGTGAATCGATATGACATGCAACGATGGTTTTTACCACCTTCCGACCTTTGTAAGAACCAATTCCATAGCATTTTTGTAGACCATGGCACCTATTTTTCCTATCATAGCCCCCATGGACATCGGTCCTCTCTCAGTGCCCCAGTCTAGTCATATCACTCATATATATACTCTATGGGACCTCGGCACAATCGTTCCTAATCTTTTTTTCTCTATTCAACTCTGCAACACTTTGTAAAAATCACCAGTTATCGGTTGAGTTCTTTCATATTCTCTCTTGCTCATTTCATGTTTTATTTCTATTAGCTTAATTATTTTAGTGTCTTGCATATCGCTTTAGTACATTTATTTACAGTGTTTTATGTCCTCCTAGATTAGATTAACTATCGTAGCACTATAATAGTTTAGTTCAATTTTATTTAATCACTTGCTTACTCCTATTATCTCTCTATGGATGATCATTTCTAGAATATCTCCTACACTCCTTATCCCTATGACCAAAACCATTATAAGTGAAGCAATAATCATTAAATGATATAGCATGCATTGAATCATTGGGCTGCCTAATTGATTTTGTCTTCACATTGTCTTTGGTGAAGCACTTTATCTTTCCATCCCTCTTGCTTGGTTCTTCATCCTTATTTCTTGGAAAATAATCATCTCTCATATTTTATTTTCCCATGAGATCATCCCTAAACCCCAAACTACTCTATCACATGTTTCTCTCTATTTTCCAAGTAGATCATCAAGATCCTTGGTGCTTCTTTTCCTAACAAATCATCCCTTAGAAACTTTATACTTTCTTCATATTTAGTGCACTTTCTCTTTTTTTCTTGCAGTCTTGAGACAAGGAACTTTACCTTATCTTATATCCATATGAGAGACTCATTTAGTTTTCTTTATTCGGACCTATGTTTTTCTTCTAGATCGGGAATCTTATTTGCATACTCTTTAACCTGAGAACTCATCTTCTTGTTCTTCTTTTCAGCACGCCTTAACTCATTTTTATACACTATATATCATCTTCAACTTCATCTTCTTATTCCTCATAATCGCTGTAGTAACTTGATATGAAATCACCTAATAATAAATATCCATCACTAGAAGATATCATGAAATATTTATTTATGAATAAAACCTCATTTTCAACATCTTCATGATCAGATTTAGACTCAAAATATGAAACACCACTACTAGCTTTAGACAAAAAATCCTCTTCCTTTGTATAAAAGATTCTTTTCCCTTCTTCTTATAGTCAAACCTCTTGAAGTTCTTATTACCTTTACAAAACTTATGATTCTTTTGTCATGATTATCCTCATGGTTTTTAACACCTTCATTTTCATTCCTATGAGGAAACTTAGTATTAAAGTGACCTAATTCACCGTAGTTGAAACATATAAATGGAATTTTACCTTTATACTTACCAGATCCAATAGTTAATCTCCTAGCCACCATTGCAAAGAGTTCTTCATCATCAATTTCAGGAGCATTACCGTCATCATTAGTCTTCGATGCAAGAGCATCTCTTGGAGTCCTTTTAAAGATAATTTTCTCTATAATGTTTTCAAGAGGTGTGTGGAGTCATGTGTGAGAGAGAGTTAAGAGTAAAGAGTTTTAAAATTCAAATTAGGGCTTTTCCTCCAAAATGTAATTCAAATTTTAAAGGCATAACCAAGGAGTACTAAAGGTGTGTGAGGTATTGTAAGAGTTTAGTCAAGTCCTAACATGTGTATTTAGTTATAATGTTAGTGAATATAATTCATGGTTATGTTAAAGGTGGTCATAACATTTAGGGGTATTGAAAAGACACTAATTAGGAAGTTTTGAGTCATCGTGGCTTATGGAAGGCGGTTACACTTAATGGGAGTTATGAAGTGTGTGAAGATAATGTAACCAAAAAAATGTAATGATAATAAATCATCATGAGAGGATTTACATCTAAAAAAAAATAGTGACATGTAAGGTAGGTTAGAATTTAGGAAGGGGTAGTGAGTTTTGGAGTTCATTCCTCATGTGGGGGATAGAGAGGAGAAAAAAAGAATATGTTGAAGCATGCATTTTATGAGTAAAACATATTATGAAAAGAAATATTTGTTTTGATGCATATGATGAACTATCTCCATATGGTGTATGATCATAAATTTTGGCACTTTAGTTATGTATTATGTGTTTATCTTATTATGCTTATGTGGCCATTATTGGAGATGATAAAATTTTAAATGAAGTTCATTTTCTAGTAGAAAAAGTGTGTAAGGAATTTGCATGTTAAGTATATGATGTAAATGACATTTTCAAGAATTTTTAGAGAGTTTGAAAGTTTCTTCATGTGGATAGATATTGGAAATTGTTACTTTCATGGATAAATATGATAAGTGCTTTATGTTATTTGTGTCATATTGAATAACCTTAAGCTAATACAAACTGTGAAGTGTGCAGACCAGGACAACGGAAAGGTGAATGTAAGGAGGGTTTTTTCTGTTTTTCAAATCCTATTGGTAAAAAAAAATTAATATCATTCCACAGACCTTCACTTAAAATTACATGGTTTGAATAAAATACCTAAAAATTATAGTCAAAATGAGCTTTTGAGTTCATTGTGCACCCAACTAGGGTTTTGAGGAGAAAATGGCTTTAGAAAGCTCAAAACAAAGAATTTAGCTCTAAATTTTAGATGGAATTATCATGGGGAGGTCCTTTATCTGTTATAAGAATAAATTCGAAGTTTCAATGGTGGAATATGCAGATATCCTTACCAGTCCTGTAGGTGGACAGTTAAACTCAGTGAAAGGCTAATAAAGAGGGTAGTTTTCCAAAGGAAGTGGTATTTTTCTTTTGAGTTGGAACTTAAAAATTCTTAGTATTAAGTAAATAAACAATGGGTCCTCAAAAATTCTTAATTTTTGTCTTTAATCCACGTGGAAGAGAAGTTATAGGGGCTGCAAGAGACAGGCCTAGACTAGTCTTCTTGTAAGCAAAAATTACAAAAGTGAGGTGGAAGGAGTTATGCTAAGAGTTAAGTTCTAAAAATTTGCATGCATATCAAGAGTGGAAAAATACAATTTAGGAAGGTGATATTTCATTCTAGGTCACTCTATAATCTCATAACGGTAGTTCTAGCAAGTTACTTGTTCTCAATAGCAAGAAATGCAAAAGGTGGGATATAAGAAGTTGGAGAGAGAATTGGAGTCTAAAATTTTGGGATCATCTTAGTGATGTCAAAATTGAACTAATGAAGTTTTAAAATCCTTTTGGGTGCTCTTATATCACTCTATACATGGTTTATGCAAGCTACATTTTCATAGTTGATAGTTTTGGACAAAGGGATGAATGTTGACATTTTGATTGCTTTGAATGCATTTCATGATAGGTTTAACATGTGTTTTGAGTGTGGTAACAGGGGAAAGGACATAGGAAGCATAAAAGAAGCAAGAAACCAAAATGGCATCCTTGATCAATACGACTAGAGAGAAAGAACTTGAGCCAGAATTTACAAGGTGAGTGTTAGAGAATTTGAGTGAAGTTTTGATGAATTGATGGATGAATGAGCTATTTCATGAATATATGGGATAGGTTATGATGATGATTATCTTATCAATAGTGATAATTTATCAGTTTAATAAAAAATTTACCCTTTGAGAGCTTGTTTTGATCATTTGTGTAGAGCTTGGGGTGAAGTTGTTTGTTGAAATCTTCTTTTTCTATGAATACATAGCATTTTTATTTTTCTCTGTATGATGTGGTATCGAGCATGGATAATAAATTTGTTTATTTTTTTATTATTGAAAGAAGTTAATGTGAATGCAATATTTTGTATATGTGTGAAATTTGAGTTGTTTGATGGTTTGAAGTTGATTGAAGTGAACTAATTCCTTCTTGTGAAAGTGTGTATGTGAATTTTATGAAATTTTCTCCTTTGAAAGGTTGAAGAATATTGAAGTGAAGAAAAGAGAAATTAAAACACCAAAAGACCCGGTAAGGCCAAGGTGAGGTGTGTGAAAATTTTACAAGTTAAAGAGAATATGGAGGATAAGTTGGCAAAGGATTTGCTTAGGTGGATGAAGAATGGTGAGAAGAGGAAGAAGATGAAATAAGAGGGAAATAGAAAAATAAATTTTAGGTAAGAAAAAGAAGTAAAAGAGATAGGAAGAAGCTTGGAGCAGCTGGATGAGATATATATATATATATATAGGAAAGTAAAAGAAATGCAAAGAAGAAAAATGAATAAAGTGAAGAAATTAGTGTTGAGAAAAATGGTTAAGTGGCCATTGAGGTCACTCATGAGGGGAAAGAATAGATTACAACAGAAGAAAGAGATAACAAAGGAAGAAAACAATTTTAAAGTGATTGGAATGAGAGAAAACAAACAAAAGGAATAAGGAATCAAAATTATAGTGAAAGATGAATGCATGAAAGAGGAATAATTTGATGAAGAAGAAAATGAAGGAAAAGAAGATGAAGAGGCTCAAAAGTCTCTTATTTTTTAATCTAAGGTTTTGTGTGTTTATGAGTGTGCGGTATGATCAAATTCATTGAAATAAAATCTCAAGTGAAGAGAAAAGAGAGTGAATACCTCATTTTGTAGGACAAAGAAAAAAATAAGAAGATGAAGATCAAGACAAACAAGCAAAGTGTAGGAACACTTTTTCTCCACCTTGGGAGTATGATGCAGGAGCATCTCATGGATTCCTTACAAATGTAATTATATTTACAATGTGCTAAATAGGCATGTGTGAGAGAGAGTTAAGAGTAAAGAGTTTGAAAATTCAAATGAGGGATTTTCCCTCCAAAATTCAATTAAAATTCTAAAGGCATAAAGAAGGTGTACTAAATGTGTGTGAGGTGTTGTAAGAGTCTAGTCAAGTCTTAGGGTGTGTATTTAGTCAAAATTTGAGTGAATAAAAGTCATGTTTATGTAAAATGTGGTCATAACATGTAGGGGAGTTGAAAATTCACTAAATTAGAGGTTTTGAGTCATTATGACTTATGGAAGGGCATTTACACTTAATGGGAGTTATGAAGTGTGTGAAGATAATGTAACCCACAAAATGTAATGATAATAAATCGTCATCGGAGGAGTTGCATCCAAAAAATGTAGTTACACGCAAGTTAGGTTCAAGTTTAGTAAGAGGTAGTGAGTATTGGATTTCATTCCTCATGTGGAGGATAGAGAGGAGAAAAAAGGAGCATGTTGAAGCATGCATTTTATGAGGAAAACATAATATGAAAAGAAAGCTCTATTTTGATAACAATGGTTGAACTATCTCTATATGGTGTATGATCATAAATTTGGGCACTTGAATGATTTATTGTGTTTTTATCTTGTTATGCTTTTGTGTCCATGATTGGAGGTGATAAAAGTTTGAATGAAGTTCATTGTTTCTAGTAGAAAAGTATGCATGGGTTGTGCATACTAAGTATGACTGTAAATGGCATTTTCAAGCCTTTTTTAGAGAGTTTTCAAGTTGCTTCATGTGGATAGATATTGGAAATTGTTTCTTGCATGGGTAAATATACTAAGTATTTCATTTTTATTGTATATTGAATAACCTTAAGCTAATGAAAACTATGAATGTGCAGATCGAGATAGTGGAAAGGTGAATGTAATGATTTTTGGTGCTTATCAACTCCAATAGGTAAGAATAAATATTTTAATATGATGCCACAAACCTTTAGTTAAAATTTCTTGGTTTGATTCAAATATTTAAAAAGTTATAGCCAAAATGAGCTTATCGGTTTCATTATGCACCCAACTAGGGTTTTAAGGAGAAAATGGCTCTAGAAAGCTAAAAACAAATAATTTAGTTATAAATATAGAAAGAATGATAATAGGGAGTTCATTTAGTTGTTAGAAGAAAACATTTGAAATTTAAATGGTGGAATATGTAGATTTCCTTACCAGTCCTGTAGGTGGACAGTTGAACTCAATGAAAGGCTAGTAAAGAGAGTAGCTTTCCAAAGGAATTGGAATTTGTATTTTGTGTTGGAACTTGAAACTTACCAATATTAAGGAAATTAATAATGGGTACTCAAAAAGTATTATTTTTGTCTTGAATTCATGTGGAAGAGAAATTATAGGTGTTTCATCGGATTCTTGATAAATTAATGAAACAGATAGAGGCTGATATGCCAAGGAGGAATACATGTTTGTGATGCCGGTTGAAGGTTGTGCGCGTTCGATTTCATGATCCAATGATGATTGTGAATAATCCCTTTTGGCTAGGAGGAACTACCTATAAAATGCAAAACAATACCACCAGATATAGTTAAATAAAACAACGAGTGGACTGCCTAGCAGAAGCTAGATCCGAGAAGTGTGATGCTTCCTGAACAGGTTGTCAATCCACTTTTTAAATAACAGTATTAATGTTATCCAAAATAAACATGAAATAACAATCTTATTAGAATTGAAATGATTTAGGTATCTCGTACAAAACAAATAAGAAATGTCAGATAAAATGTGATTGAGGTCAAAACAGGTCAGATGATAGGTTAGTATTGGGTTACATGTCAGGTACATGCTCTAGGTAAGATCTAGTAAAGATTAGGAGTGATTCTAGGTTGTTAGGGAATGGGTATGAGCTTGTTGGTCTGAGGTATGTTTCTAAACACAATAATCGACATTGGTTGTGTGACTGATGTCGGTTTTACAAGATGACCGACATCAGCTAGCTAACCAAAGGTGTCGGTAGGGGCAATTATAAAAAGCTCTTAAATGGTCTTCAGACTCTTTGTGATTGCACAGAGGTTGGAAATGGTGGGGGTGAGGTCGTGGAATGGTCTAAAAGTTTCAAATATGATTAGGATAGGGGAAGATAGGTGGAAGGTCTAGGTATGGTAGGGTGATAAGTTGGTGGGAGGAAGGGAGGTGTACGGATGTATAGAAGGATAAATTACTTGAGATGAATAATAAATCTTACTAAAAGAAAATAGAGATAAATGAAGAGATATTAGGTACTTACTAAAGAATGGGTCTAGAGAGTGCAGGTGATGAGGATGGTGATGGTGGAGATCCAGAGAGAAGAGAAGTTGTGTTTGTGCCACAGCAGTTTGAACCTTCATGCTTCTCTGTTTGTATTTTTGATCGTGAAGAAGATGATGGATGTCAATGGTTGTTGGTAGTGTTCTGTGTGTTTTCCTTTGCCTAAGTGCTTCAGAAAATTTGAGTGCTCCAAGTCTCTATTCGTATGAGATCCTAAATCAAATGACCAACCTCAGCAAAGGATTTTGGAAATGTATTTAACCTAACCGACGATGGTTAGGGGATTGACATCGGTTGAGGTATAACCGGCTTTGGTTAAGGCGGGAATATCTAGGTTGGCGAAAAATAGCCTGATTGTTGCTATCTTTGGCATGGTCTTCAATCTTTGTCGACTCTCAAGTGATAGACTACAAAAGAATGAATAAGATTCCTCTTATTTTTGTTAATAGGAGTTAAGTCTAGGTTTATATTAAGTCCTAGTTGGCTAGGATAGGCTTAGACGGGTCTTAGGTCATTAATGGGGTTTGAGTGTCATGGATTGAGGTGGTGGGTGAATTGGTTGGGTGAGGTGGTCAAGTGAGGATGTTAATTAAATTAATTACTTAAATTAATAATGTGCACTACGGGATATGAATAGGTAAGGTATGGTTAATTTAATTAACAAGGTTATAAGGGTAGTATGACCTAATTTTGGTGTCTATAATAGGGGTTGAAAGACTTTCCTAGCTTAGTTGTCTTCTTGTAAGAAACAATTGTAAAAGTGAGGTGGAAAAAGTTGTGATAAGATTTAATTTCTAAAATTTTACATGCATATAAATAATGGTAAAATACAATTGAAGAAGGTGATAGTTCATTACAGGTATCTCTATAATCTCATAACCCTAGTGCTTAGCAAGCTACTTGTTCTCAAGAGCAAGAAATGCAAAAGGTGGGATATAAGGAGTTGGATTATGAAACTTTGAGAGAATATTAATGATGTGAAAAGTAAACTAATGAAGTTTTAAAATCCTTCCGGGTGGCCTTAGATCACATTATCCATGTTTGATGCAAGCTACATTGTCTAAAGGGGCATAGTTAACAGTTTTAGACAAAGGGATGGATGTGGACATTTTTATTTCTTCGAATGCATTTCATGACATGTTTAACATGTTTTTGAGTGTGCTAACATGGGAAAGAACATAAGAATCATAAAATAATCAAGAAACCAAAATGGCATCCTTAAGAAATATGACTAGAGAGTAAGAACTTGAGCAGAATTTTCAAGGTGAGTGTTAGAGAACTTAAGTGAAATTTTGATTAATTGATGTATGAATGAGCCAAGCCATGAATATGTGGGATAGGTTAAGATGATGATTATCCTATCAAAAGTGATAAGTTTTTAGTTTTAGTAAACTTTTAGCCTTTGAGGGCTTGTTTTGATCCTCTATGCAGAGCTTGGAGTGAAGTGAGTTGTTTAAACCTTCTTATTGATTGAGTATATGAATGAAATTTTATTTTTTCTTTGCATCATCTTCTTTCATTTATTATTCATTTCAGATTTTAAATATATCTCTTTCTAATCTACTTTAGAATCAAAATTCCTCATTTCAGAGGTATTCAAAGTCCCATGCTAACTCATCCATTTTTAAAGTAGTCAAATCCTTAGCTTATTTAATATCAAACACTTTGGAATCAAACTTAGATGTTAGGGATCTCCTAACCTTTTGAAATACAACTTATTATTTCAAATATTCTCTTAATCCTTTCATGGTGTTGACTATATTATAAACTCTAAGAAAATATGCATCAATGGGCTCAAAGATCATTCATTTTTAGACCTTCAAACTAATTTATGAAAGTTTATAGTTTATAAATTCTTACCTTGGAGTCTCCTTCATACAGGACCTGAATTTTCTCCCACATAGCCTTAGATTATTGGAAATGCATCACCTTCATAAGCTCATATTCTCCTAAACCACACATTATAGCATTTATATCCTTTGAATTGTCACTACATGTCTTTTTTTAGCATTACTAGTTAGAGGTGTAGTAGGAATAGTCTAACCATCTTTCAGACCTTACAAAATATCAAACCACGGGAAATGATATGAGTCTTCATCCTCAAAATATAAAAATTATAATTCACACCATCAAACATTGGTGCCTTGATGCTAGAATCACAAGTTTGATGACTCATCATTTTTTTGCTTCAAGGATCTCCTTTCAAGTGATCAAACTTCTCCAAAAATCCCTTCTATTATACCAATTATTGGAATCACAATGGACTAAGAGGAGGGGATGAATCATTCCTTACAAAATTAAATTAATTTCAAATTTTATTGCTTAAATCATAAACCAATCAACTATTCATTTATGTGTGCACAACATCAAACACCATATATTTAAATAAGGATCAGCAAGAGAGATAACACCAAAACACAAGATATAAGTGGGAAACCCTAAAGGGGAAGAAAACCCACTGAAAATTCTAATTATATTAATCAAATAAAATTTATTTATTGAAGCACTAACTTCACAAGGAGCACCAACCCCTAGTTTATTAGAGTACAAACCCTACAAGGAACACCAACCCCTAGTTTAGTGAAGCACCAACTTCACATGGAGGATACAACACCTAAGATGATCAATAACCCACTCAACCAGATTTGGATGATGATGTTTGAATTATTATTGGTGCCGAGCTGATGGAGATCACATATTCATCACACACACCTTCAAACCCTTGCTTCTACAACTCACTATATCCTTCAGCTTCACAACTTGTCTTTACTTAATACTATTACACACACACTATCTATAATTAATCAACCTATTGTACACTTTCTCATCTCTGAAAATCATCCTTCATACATGTTACACACTCTCACTTAGGTTTCACTTTTTCCCTCTCAAGTAACTAGTTCAAATTAAAACTCTAACTTCACTTTTATATGAGTTTCCTTTCATAAACACAAATGAGGTCCATCTTACATCATAATTTAGACCCAAAAAAATTAATATCATCCCAATACATTCATAAAAACATTCACATTGGGCCCATTAGTTTTTCCATGCCCAAACCCACCAAACATGCACAAAAAAATTTCAAAACCCCATCTCTTGGATGAGTGAAAACCACTAACAATGATACCATGATTATACAAACTCCAAAATCCATCACACATGTTTAATATAACATATAAACATCATTCATAGTCTTTGTTTAATATAACATAGAGATGAAGGTCTTTGGATACAAATCATAAAGATGAAATATTTGCGGAATATAGGCAGATTGGAATCCTTTTTAACCAAACAAACCTCCCTAGAGGGTCTTTTTCTAGAACTCCTTTGTGGACTCAAAAGAAATTTTATCCAAAGGTATGATTTGGGAAATTGGTAAGGGCTCTAGAATCAGCTTTTGGTTTGATAATTGGCTTGGGGAGTCCCCTTTAGCTAACTTAGACCTCTAGAAAGACGTGGCTCAATACTACAAGGATTCTGGAAAATTTAGATCTGGGACTTTTGGATCCAGGAAGATTCTATCATATGGGAGATCATTGAGCCTCCCTAGAATTTGATGGTGACATCCAACCTTTCGGGATCTCAACAATCAACTTAAGGCTTTCCACATCCCCTTGTTCCAAACCAAGGAGGATTCCATCAAATGGAGAGAAGAATAATTTGGAAATTTCACGAGTTAAATATACCTATATGTCTAATTTCAAGAATGATATGCTCAAGGACTATTGGGGGAAACTCTGGGTGAAATATCTCACCCCCAAGATTAATATATTTTTTTGGTTGGCTGCCCAGAATAAAATACTGACTATGGAAAATCTCAAGAAAAGGGGGATGAAGATTCCCAATAGATGTTCCCTCTGTAAGAAAGAGGAGGAAAATTTCAACCATCTCCTCCTTCATTGCTCCTTCTCCCATGCTATCTTTGTTGCTATTCTGGATCTATTCAATATCCAATGGATCCTACCCTTGATGATTGAAGACTGTTTCTTTCAATGGGTGAGCCCTTTTATTTCCCTATCTTGACCTAGGCCTGGAACATTTCCCTTCCACATTTTTTTGGGGTTTATGGAAAGCCAGAAATGATGGTATCTTCTGCGATCAGAAAGCTCTTCTATTGAAAGTTAGGAGAAAAATTTGAGTGTCATTAAGGAAAACATTAAAATCTTTAAAGGTAAAGTCAAGAAACCCTGTCCGAATAGTGAGTAGAAAGTTCTTGACAAGTTTTCCCTTGGTCTAGTGGATTACCACACTCCTAAAAAGAACTCCAACTAGAAAAATCCTAGAGGAAATGTTGTAAAGTTAAACTTTGATGGAGCCTCAAAAGGGAATCTAGGTCCTGCTGGGGGAGGAGGAATTCTAAGGAACAAATGATGGAGACTAGTTGTTTGCCTACGCGGGTCCTTTAGGTCACCAAACAAATAACATGGTGGAATCCAGAGCTCTTCTTTAGGGGTTCTGCTAGCTAAACAAAAAGGCTTCAAGGACATTCAAATCGAAGGTGACTCTCTCCTCATCATTAATGCCCTTAATAACAAAGGTTCCATTAATTGGGCCATAAGCAATATCCTTAATGATGTTAAGGAAACCTCTAATTTTTTTATAGCATTTCTTATAATCATACCCTTTGTCAAGGGAACAAATGTACGGATAAGATGGCCAATTACGGAATCCATTATAATGATTATAAGCTATGGTGTAAATTTGATATATTATCCACATAGATATTAATGAGACCATTAGTAGAGATAGAGGGCACTAAGTTTTATAATGTTGGCATGAGTGAGAACTGTGGCGGTGACAACTTACTTAATATCTTATTTTCTAAGATTTCCGCGGTGTGAAAAAGGTCTCTTGTTGAATTTTTGTAGCAATCAAAAGAAGCTCGGTCTAGTGAATATGGGGGGTGATAGGATTCGTGTTGAACCTACTAGCCATAGCATTGATGTGTGTAATCAGCCTCTGTGGAACAGGCTTAGGATTGGGGGTTTCAACAATTTCATTGCCAAATTACATGGTCATGATCCTCTCTGTCTAAGGATTTCGGAAAAGCTTGGAAAGTGGATAAGTTTGTTGTCGAGAGGATGGAAATTAAGGTGTCTAAGTCCTCCATTTATATGGTCATGGACATGAAAATGGATGGGCTTAAAATTTTTAAGGATAGAACCCACAGAGAATAGGAAATTGAGCGGTTCTTTGTTGGCAAGGAAAGATGTTCTTTCTTTACAAATGGTATTGCCAAGTCATGCATTCCGGGTATTTAGAGAGAGGTGTGCCTTCATATTATGAAGTACATCACTCTAGAGGGTAAATATAGAAAAATCTATACTCACCATTTGACCCTTCTGAACATGTTTCGCCATAAGGTCATGGTGAGCATCCCCTTCTTTCTGTATATGTCGTTGACTAACTCCTTAGTGGCTTTCCAAAGCAAGAGAAAGTGGAGTCACCTCTGCATGAAGGGCTCATTCTTCTGATGTATGAAAATGGGAAACCTGCTCTGTATCCTCCCCTAAAAGATCATGTAGATGAGGATGACCTCACTCTTGTTGACTACCTCACTAAGATGAAGGCTGACAATTGTAATTTTTTTGGGGAGGATTCTGGTAAAGATATGGGTGAGGCTGGTCATGGGGAAGTGATCATTTCAAGAAAATGGGACAGAGATGGAAATTTAAAGGGTTTAGAGGATTTGAGCAGTAAGGTTTAGTACTTAGAAGGGGTGCTCCATGCAATGGAAGAAACCAATGTTGGCCAAATGGATACAATGATGGATGTCATCAATGCTTCCAAGAAAATTGTCACCGCATAGGTGAAGTCCAGTAGAAACTTCTTGAGCTGGAGGACCTAATCAAAAAGCTCAGCAACAAGTTGGAAAGGATGGAGGAGGGCACCAAAAGAAGGATTTTCAACTTGTGCATCAGCAGCTCCAGGATGAGCTGGAGGATGATATTAATGATAAAGGTGCTAAGAGTGGTAGGAACAAAGATAGCCATGATGGTAATAGTGGGGGATCCCCAAAAAAATAATGTTTGTTTCTAGTCTGTTGGCATAATTTTGGCAAACTTTTATTGTTTTTCTGTTTTGGAGATTGTTTCTCCTTCTCTTTGGTTTCCCCACCTTGCTATAAAGTCTAGTCCTTCTTTGTAAGAGTTAAGCATGTTTAACTCCTTTCGGGACTTTTCATTTCCTTCTTGTTGGTTGTTTTTATTCTCCTTTTGTAATGACCCCTGGGAGTCGATCCCTATTTTTACCATATCTAATAAAAAAATTATTTCATAAATCAAATAATTTATAACACAACTCAAAAGGTTCATAACATTTACTAAACAATTGTTTCTAGCACCGGTCTTCACATTTGGGCCTCAAGAACACCCAAAAATAACTAAACAACTCAATGGAATCCTCATGGCCTTTAGATTGCATGAATTCTTTTTAGAGCTCATGGAACATCAATATTTTGAAACCACAACTTTCCTCTTCACCAAATCAAGCTTCCCAAAAATCCATTTTTCAAACTCAACTAGTTTATACCCTTTTTATCACTTTCAAGGCCTATAAATGACTTGATAGTAAAAAACTTCGTCATTCTTCACTCTCCAACTGATAACAAAATTCAACGCATTCATCCCATTCCTCATCTACCTCATTCTTTCAACAAAAAACAAATTGTCCTTGACAAAAATATATACCTTCTTCTCTACAAATCATGTTGGATGACCCATCAAATCTCATTCCCAAGACACAAACCATATAACATTGGAAATATCTCTAAATCTTATTTCCATAACATATTAGATTTCCTTCCAACTCAAAGTGTAAGGCATTCAACTAGCTCCATCTCTACAAAATTTCTACAACAACCCCAAAACTTCCTTCGACCAATATTCATAAATAGGAAAAAAATTCTATTTATAATAATCGTCATGATCCAAAACCATAATGTACATCAAAAAAATCTTATACTATAAACAATGTCAATTTATTTTGCAACCCCTTTGGACAACCTTTTCCCAAGTTGAACTTCTTTGGAAACTTGCCTATTTGAGTGGGGTACACTCATCACCAAATGCTCTACCATAATTTTATAGAAACATGGAAGAGGGTTATTCATCGTACAATCATCATACTTATCACAAGAAATCAATTTTTGGCACTTAGGAAGAAAATATCTCATACTTTTTCAAGCACACAAAAATTTGTTTACCTTCTTAACATTCGTTCATAAAATTCTAAGGATGAAATGACCTCATTATTTTTGTGTTATAAACATCCATGAAAGATACGACATCCACATTAATTATAAAAATCAGGGTGAGCATTAGAAGGTGAAAATTGACCTAGAAAACACTCTCTTCTTGACCATGTTTCACTAAAAATGATTTAGATTGCAAAATTGTCATCATCAAACCCTACATTTTTTCCCACAATATCATGACACACCCTAATAATATCTCCAATCATCATCATGTCACAAATAGGTATCCACCATTCCAACCACTAGGATTTGTATAACTAGCCCTTAGGGTTTTGTAGAGTTTAGGCTAGGGTTAACTGAAATAGCATTATAACTCATGATGAAAACTCTCCAAAAATCCAAAAATTCTTAATACATCATGAAACACCCACATACATATATATCCATGATCTCAAATGTCTCTACAACTTAACCTCATGCTTCCAATCACCTAAACATGGTCTAGATGAGTATTTGAATCTTGGTCTTTAACCTTACCTACATCTTGATAATCATGTGAGTACCTAAATACTCTCCAAACATTCTCTTCATGTTTCTACCATGATCCTAAAACCACCAAGAAACTCAAATCACCATGTACCATTAATTAGGATAGCTAGCTCACCTAACTAGGCTTGTTAGACCAAGTCAAGCTCATTGAATCACCTCATGCCATCATGTCAACATCTGAAACTCCATGTCACCATCATAGTGAGAATCCTATGACTCTACTCCATTATACTCTTTTTCATTAATGATATTCTACATCAATGACAACAACCAGATCACAACATTCAAAAATCCCACATATGCGCTCCTATCCTAGGAAAAAATAGTAACATAGTAGTTTTAGCAGTTCCAAAGTCACAATTTTTCCAATTTTATACATTACATAGACAATTTTAGATTACAATCGAGTTACTAATAGAAACTAACTACTAATTTAGGGACCAAAGAAGGAACCAAAATAGGTACTACATAAGGGAGGTACACTAGGTAATATACAGTTAACAATATTCCTAGAGCCTTTGTGTCACCGAGGTAAGTCACAAATTGGTTTTTTAAATCGTCTGCAATGGCACTTATCCATATATAAGTGTTAATAGTTGGAGGGTAAAATATACCGCTCTCCCAATACACTTTTCCTCAGCGGTGATAGGATGCTGAAATTTAAATTTTAGTGATGGGACGCTTAAATCCTTAGTTTGGAAATAGGATTCCAAAATCCTTCGTGTTATTCCAACTACATCCTCAACATTAGATCTACAAGAAGAAACATATTCCCTTCCCTTTATATTTCAAAACTTCAGGTAAATTCTTACCCTTGGTTTAAATTTTCCAATACACATTTCCATTTTTACATATTTTCCAAGTTAAAGTTCAATTTCATTTACCTAGAGCATTGACTACACTTGTTTTCTTTTGCATGTCCTATCATATCCCAATAAAGGCAAAACACACAAGCAACCATGAAGAAAATCTCAAACATGCTTTGAAAAAGATGACATTCTAAAGAATACCATGAATGCATCATTATCACTCATCACATGTAGAGGTCACTCCTAGAATCCTTATCATTCTTTCTCCTTAGAGTTTCATGGTACAAATATTGCAATATTTCATTTGGCTTGCTTCAACACTTATTTAACATGTTATCTTCATTTTAATCTCCATTGTAAGATTTTATTTTCTACTTAATGTTATTTAATCCTTACTTACCAACATAAAGTGGGGAAAATGTTGTCACTAAATCACACACTTAAGCCTCTAAATACTTGATTTATATGCATGATTCCTATGTGAGAGAACTACTCATTAACACCTATATACTTTTCTTTGACATTTATTTTTCCTTTTAATTTGTATTGCTTGTTGCTTATAAATGACAACTTATAGTTTTACATACCATATAACAGCCTACTCAGATTTTATTTCACTTTCTAACCGTTTGAGCACCATGTACAAGACCTCCCATTAGGGATAGGAGTGACCGGGTAATACTATCCATTTTGGGTGCTTCTAACCTCTTTACCTCTTTTTATAATTTTTAAATGTTACTTCTTTATTGTCTTATTTCATCATTCTTGATCATCCTTTCACTTGTTAATGATGAAACTTAAGAAAAGGAATCATATATATACATGTATTATTTAACCTCATTAAGAGGAAAACATTCAAGAGGCACTTACTATTACAAGAAGATAATATTCCCTATCTAATACATCAAGAAATGCATTTTACAACTACAAACTTCAAACTTCACTACATAGGAGGTTTTGTTATGAATTCCATACCACACATTTTCATTGGGAAACAATATTTATATCCCACTATTCTCTATGCAACTACCACTAGGGAATCCTAGCTCAAGGAACATTATTTCAATCTCACACACACACACACACTAGAATTACATTGAGTCTAAAATGTAGTGCAATTTTTAGTGATAATCTCATTAGGGTGACTCCCAAGGTCAATCCAACCCAAACATATGCATATTTTTAATCATTTGATGTGCACTTGAGTATTGTGGAAGTATTTAGGGTTTATTTTCTAGGTACAAGTGTGACACAATAAAAATTATGTGACCTACATTGAATAAGGAGCACATCTTGAGTGACACGGGAAGAACAAAATCTTGAGCCACTCCATTAACATCAATGTCATGATCGAACACTAGCATTTGGGTGGTCATGTCCCATTCTAGGTGGTTCTTGTTAGATGCACAATGAAATGAGAGGTTATGAATCATTCCTTACAAATATGATTCAATTTAATATTTCTTACTAAAATCATAAACCAATTAACCATCCATTAGTGTTTGCACAACATCATATAACATACATTTAATCAACCATGAACAAGAGAAATAACACCATAACCTAAGACATAAGTGGAAAAACCTTAAGGGGAAGAAAACCCACTAAAACTTCTGATTATATTACTCAAATAAAAGTCATTTAGTGAAGCACAAAATTCACAAGGAACACCGATCATTAGTTTACTAGAGACCAACCCTACAAGGACAACTAACCCTTAGTTTAGTGAAGCACCAACTCCAAAAGTAGGATAAAACTACCTAAGATGATCAAGAACCAAATCAATCACATTTGAATAATATATCTTTTTTTTTTTTTTCTTCCAAAACTGATGGAGATAACTTATTCGGTTCACACACCTTAAAATCCTTGTTCAAACCCTTACTTCTCAAATTCATTATTTCCTTCACTTTCACAAATTGTCCTTTCTTAAAAATATTACAAACACACTCTCAAAAATTATTCAAACTGTCATACACTCTCTCAAATGTAAAATAATTCCCTTATAATTGTTACAAACTCACACATGGGTTGTACTTTTTTCCCTCAAATTTACACCCAGAGCATCACTTTTCTATCCTTATCTTGATTCAAACACATACCAATTAATTTTCCCTCATATTTTTCAACCAATTTAACTTAAAAATTTCCCAATTTAATCATTAAAACATTCACATATTACCCATGTAGTCGGTCATGCCCAAAACTACTCATCTTGCACAAAACAAGCTCAAAATCCCATCACTAAGATGAATGAAATCCACTAACACCAAAACCATAATTATTCAAGCTCTAAAATTAATCACACATATTTAATATATAATAAAAACATCATCAATGGTATTTAATTATATTGGAACAATTTAAAAATTATATAACATGACTTAAAAACCTCATATCCTTCTCAAAATAGTTGTTTCCAGCACCATGTCTTCACTTTTGGGCCTCAAGACCAGCCAAGATCAACTAGACTATGGAATCTAATTACTATATATAATTTCTAAGACCTTTATAACACATATATTCAATTTATACCTCATGAAACATCCATATTCTCAAACCACAACAACTTTCCTCTTCACCAAATCAAGCTTCCCAGAAAGTTATTCCACAAATTCAACCAGTTTACACCTTTTTATGTCACTTACAACACCTAAAAATTCCTTCAATAGTAACAAAATTCATCCCTCGTCACTCTAAAATTTATAGGAAGCATCAAATAATTCATGGCATGCCTCTTTCATTTCATTCTTTCAACAAAAATAATTTTATTCTTGAAAACACCAAACCTTCTTCTCTCAGTAAACTAACCTAAATGATCCATAAAAATTCATCATCAAGACACAAACATTATATCACTACAAATACCTCTGAATAATATTTTTATAGCATATTATAACTCCTTACAACTCCAAGTGGAAGGCCTTCAACTAAGCCAATCTCTACAAACCGCCTGAATCTACCCCAAAACTTCTAAAAACAATTTCCATTTATTTTGCAACACCTTTAGAAAACCTTGTCCCAAACTAAACTTATTCACTAAGAATCCTATTTGAGTGATGTCTACTAATCACCACATGCTATACTATCCCTTTCTGGAAACTTGGAGGAGTCATATACACCATCCAATCATCATAATATCAGAAATTAATTTTGGACACTTATGAACATTATCTCTTCTACCGCTTTTGAGTCAGGGTTTCAAACACAAAAAAATTGGTTTACCTTCTTAACATTCATTCATAAAATTTTGAAAATGAAATTAACTCATTATTTTTACTAAACCTACTATACTAAATTTATAAAAATCCCTAAAAGAAACAACATCCTATACAAAGCACACAATTCAGGGTGAACATCGAAAGTGCAAATCGCCGAGAAAACACTCTCTCTTGAACCATGTTTCACCAAAAACAACATAACTTGTAAAATATTCTTCATAATTACTTCAAATTTTTCTCATACCTCAAGGAAACACATGTTTCTCATCTCCAATCATCAAAATCTCTCAAATAGATCTTCGTCTTTCCATCCCATCTCATTTGCATGACTAGCCCTTAGGATTTTACATGGTCTAGGATAGCTTCAACTTAAACAACATCATAAATAACCATGAAACCTCTCCAAAATGTCCTAAAATACTTGGACTATCTTGCATGACATTCTTACATTCATCCATGAGCTCACATGGCTCCACATCTCAACCTCATGCCTCCAAGCACCTAGACTTGATTTAGATGGGAACTGAATCTTGGTTTTCAACCTATACCTACACCCTGAAACTCATGTGACTACTTAAAAACTCCCCAAACATGTTTGTAATGATGATACAATTCTCCACATGTCACCAAACAACTTACACCAGCAGGGTCTATCACCAATGCTAGCTAGGTCACCTGATTGGGTTTGTTAAACCAAGCCAATCTCATTGAATCACCTCATGTTATCATGTCAAGATATGAATATTCATTTCACCATAATATTTATCATCTTCTAACTCAACTCCATCATCATTTTTTTCATTAATGGGATTTTTACAGCAATGACAACACCTAGAACACAACATGCCAATAATCTCCCCCTTTTTCATTGATGAAAAATCTCTTGAACTTCTCCCCCTTTTTAAATTAATGAAAAATAATACTTGTACCTTCTTTTCCTTCAAATTTATCATATTCATAGGGCATCTCTTGGTTGTAAACATCAACCAAAGTCTTCATTCTAGCTCACAAACTTAGTCATTTCTTACAAAATCTGATTTTAACCATTTTTAAATAATTTATGACTATACTCACCCTAGGTAAGAGCATACTAAACACTTATTCATGCAAAAATTATGATAAATGGATAGAATTATCTTTCTTACATTTCACTTTAAGTGCAAGTATTCACACAACATCCTCATTTGGCTCAAAAACATGTTTTCATCACCTTATACCATGTTTTGACCTTTTCATGACTTGATAAAGACTTTGTAGAAATATTTGCAATAATGTACTCGGTTTGTAAATATTCCCATAGTAATCTTCAAGGTTAAGAAATTAAAACTCGCCACTTGTTATTCCTATCTCTACTAGTCAAGCCTCAATCCAGATTTTATTTACCATATCTTGTCTTCATATCATCTTAAGGACTAAAATCCTGAACACACCCTTGGTGTAAATTAAGAAATATTTGAAAACTTCTAGAAGCTCACTCATACCGAGACCTAGCTTCTCACAGCTCCTCATGGAGCCGAGACATCATTCTCTAGTAGAAAAACATGAGACTGGGTTACTTACCTTGCTCTGTTGTCATGACAATGACTCGGCCATCTTGAAATTGGTCTGAAGCTTTTCCTTAGTGTTTTCAACCTCATGTTGAGTTAATGAACCCTTATTTAGCATTTTACTTTCTTATCAAGTCATCAAACTTGTAATTGGTCTTCATTTGGTCTTTCTAGATTCTCAAACCATCTAGACACCCTTCATACCTTGTTTATGAGTGAAAAATGACCCCATCTTCCTTTAAATGCCTTGTCAGAC
The DNA here is from genome assembly GCA_018340775.1 of Taxus wallichiana var. yunnanensis. Lineage (NCBI taxonomy): Eukaryota > Viridiplantae > Streptophyta > Pinopsida > Cupressales > Taxaceae > Taxus > Taxus wallichiana. The sequence goes on along the minus strand of CM031237.1, from coordinate 509,260,818 downwards.
ATGTACCGTGTATTTTTTTATATTTTGAAGTCATGAAAACTTCAAATTAAGAAAGATACAATCCATAGACTTCTAAAATCACCATCTCTTTGTCAAAAAAACTAATCAAACCACCTTGCAAACTTTAATGACTGACAAAGGATTCTCCCCCTATCTTGGAGATACTTCACAAATTTGTAGCTTCACAAGTTTTCATCCATAAACCTATTGTAGCTCTGTCATATTGCTTAGATCCAACCATGGACTGATATAAATAGTAAATCACCCTTTCATTTTCACCCTTGCTCATACAACCTTCAAAGCAACAAGAACACCTAGTAGATACCCCATACATTTTATCAAGGATCAAATAGATTTTCCTTATCACAAGTATACTACATCACACCTGTAGAATGTCATATGCCCTTCACTCGGTCTTAGCGTAGACATATTGAATTGGAATCTTACTTGAAATAATTAATACTCATTACTATACATATATTATATGCATTGATAACATCTTTGGAAATATGCGTCATGTTCCCCCAAATGTTTGGCCTATATGTACACCTTTCATTCATGTACTAGCTCACAATTATCTTTGAGCTCATTGTAACTTTAATCTCACTAACTTCAAGCAACATTTTACAATATCTAACCACCTTGTCACACCTATGACATCTTTCACAATCATAAACTTTTCTTTTATACTCCTTAACCATCATCCAGAATCAAAAATTCACATACATCATGATCAAATCAGTAGCATTCATTTTGCACTAGTACATTCTAATAGCCCTTCATCAAGTGAAATCCACATCTAAATTTTTATTTATTCACTTCTATAGAGAAAACTTACTTAATAAGAGCACCAATTTTCCCATTCATCCTTCACTATCAATCTTGTAGCATAGTCTTATAGAAACTCGCCTTGATTACATACTTCCTTTATCAATTAGGTCTTCAAAACCCTATTTCAGATCGATAAGAAAATGGGATACCATGTAATTTCAAAGAGCCCTATAATTTTCAAGTCTCATCCTTTAACATGTTAAGACCATACAGTGAAAGTTTAATGAGATCTCATTTACTCCACTTCCTCTATAGTATTGTTCTCGTAAACACTATGTTAGGGTTTTCACAATTCCTAAGAGATGTCTTTTAACCATAACATATGTATTCCAAGGTTTCTAAAACCCAAAATGACAATGTATGACCATCAAGACACTAACTTAGTTTTTCTTGAATAGAATAACCTACATGTTGCCAAATGACATAATTTGAAACATACATTTACAAGATGATATGAAACCCAACTCATACATTTTTCTTCATGACTTTTGTGAGCAGATGAGATCTTTTCCATGCTCCCTCTCTTTTATGTATTCTTGACCATTTAAGGTTTTCCAAGTGCTAATATCACTCCCAGGACTTCTATTAGATATTTAAAGGTAGGTTTTAATAAAGGCTTTGTCAAGATATCAGCTACTTCCTCCTTAGTAGATACATGCTCAAACTTGATACATTGTTTACTCACTTGATCCCTCAAAAAGTGATACTTAATTGGGATTTTCTTAGTTTTAGAGTGAAAATTTGGATTCTTGGACACACTAATAAGCACTAGTACTATCAAAAAAAATAGGTGTAGGCCCATCACATTTTACCTTGTAGTCCTCCAAGATTTGTCTCATCCACATGACTTGAGAACAACATTGTGAAATAAAGCAACATACTCATCTTCACATGTTGAAAGATTCATAAGAGAATATTTCTTGCTTGACCAAGAAATAAAAGATCTTCTAAAAAATAATGCCCTATCACTAGTGCTTCTCCTATCATTCATAGTACATGCCCAATCAACATCATAAAATTCCCTTAAATCAAAGTGTTCACTCCTTTGATACCACAAACCATACTCACTAGTCTCTTTAAGATATCTAAATATCCTCTTTACTACTTGAAGATCTGACTCTTTTGTATCTTCTTGAAACCTTCCAATCATCCCAACAACTTACACAATATTTGATCTTGAAGTAGTTACATATAAAAGGATGTTAATCATGGATATATATTCATATTGATTCACTTTAGGGGAATAATATTCCTTTCTTAGCTTACATATTGTAACCATGGGAGTTCCAACAGATTGCAATATTCCATTTTTAAAAATTTCAACATCTCTTTGATATATTTATCTTAGGATATGAATATACCTTCTTTAGTCTCGATTTACTTGTAGTCGAGGAAGAATGAAAATTCTACAAACATATACATTTCATATTCTCTCTTCATAGCCTCTAAAAATAATGGGTCATGAATTCATTACTTCCTCCATATATGATATCTTCTACATAGACAACATCAGTCAACAATTGATCTCCTTCCCTTTTTAAATATAAGTTTCTTTCACCAACACCTCTCTTGAAGCCTTAATCAAGTACTTGTCTACTCTTTCATAACAAACCCTTGGGGATTCTTTAGGCCTAGGCAATACATAGGTGTAGGCCTGTCACATTTTACCTTGTAGTCCTCTAATATTTGTCTCATCCACATTACTTGAGAACAAACTTGTGTAGCAGCAACATACTTATCTTCACATGTTGAAATATCCATAAGAGATTGTTTCTTGCTTGACCAAGAAAAAAAACATCTTTCAAAAAATAATGCCCCACCACTATTTCTTCTCCTATCATCCATACTACATGCCCAGTCATCATCATAAAAGTCCCTTAAATCAAAGCATTCACTCCTTCGATACTAAAAACCATACTCACTAGTCTCTTTAAGATATCTAAATATTCCTTCTTAAAGATGTGACTCTTTGGTATCTTCTTGGAACCTTCCAACCAGCCCAACAGCTTGCACTATATATGGTCTTGAAGTAGTTACATATAAAAGGATGCTAATCATAGATCTATATTCAGATTGATTCACTTTAGGGTAATCATCTTCCTTTCTTATCTTACATATTGTAGCCATGAAAGTTCCAACATGATTGCAATATTCCATTTCAAAAAAATTCAACATCTCTTTGATATATTTATCCTAGGAATGAATATACCTTCTTTAGATTGATTTACTTATAGTCCAAGGAAGAATGAAAACTCTACAAACATATACATTTCAAATTTTCTCTTCATATCCTCTCGAAAAATCATGGGTCATGAGTTCATTACTTCCTCTATATCCGATATCATCTACATAGACAACAACAATAAATAATTTATCTCCTTCCTTTTTAAATACAATTTGCTTTCAGCAACATCTCTCTTAAAGCTTTGCTTAATCAAGTACTTGTCTACTCTTTCATACCAAGACCTTGGGGATTTCTTTAATACAAAACAATAAATAGGTGTAGGACCATCACATTTTACCTTTTATTCCTCCAAGATTTATCTCATTCACGTGACTTGGTAAGCAGCAACATAATCATCTTCACATGTTAAAAGATACATAAGATATTGGTTCTTTCTTGACCAAGAAACAAAAAATCTTCTAAAAATAATGCCCCGCCACTAGTGCTTCTCCTATCATCCATACTACATGCCCAATCAACATCATAAAATGCCCTTAAATCAAATTATTTGCTCCTTCGATACCACAAACCATACTTACTAGTCTCTTTAAGATATCTAAATATCCTCTTTACTTCTTGAAGATGTGAATCTTTAGTATCTAATTGAAACCTTCCAACCAGCCCAACAACTTGAACAATATCTGGTCTTGAAGCAGTTGCATATAAAAGGATGTTAATCATGGATCTATATTCATATTGATTCACTTTAGGGGAATCATCTTCCTTGCTTAGCTTACATCTTGTAACCATGGGAGTTCCAACAAGTTTTCACCAACAAGTTTTCAATATTCCATTTGTAAAAATTTCAACATCTCTTTGATATAGTTATCCTACGATATGAATATACCTTATTTAGTTTGATTTACTTGTCGTCCGAGGAAGAATGAAAATTCTACAAACATAGACATTTCAAATTCTCTCTTCATAGCCATTGTAAAATAATGGGTCATGAGTTCATTACTTCCTCCAAATATGATATCATCTACATAGAAAATAATAATCAACAATTGATCTCCTTCCATTTTTAAATACAAGTTGTTTTCAGCAATACCTCTCTTGAAGCCTTGACAATCAAGTACTTGTCTAATCTTTCATACCAAGCCCTTGGGGATTTCTTTATGCCATAAAGATCCTTTTTAATTTTTCATACATAATATTTCTTATCATTTAAAGAAAAACCATTTCGTTATGCCATGTAAATATCTTCATCTAAGTAACTATTCAAGAAAGTAGATTTTACATCCATCTAATAGACCTTAAATCCCTTAAACCCTTCATACGCTAAGAATAATATTATATATTATATTCTAGCCGTGGGAGTAAAAGTTTCATCAAAATAAATTCCTAAATTTGTGTATACCCCTTACAAACCAATCTATCCTTGTATCTTGTAACTTCTCCATTCTCATTTAGCTTATTTATAAACACCCATTTGGACCAAATAACATTCTTCTCCTTTAGTCTAGGTACCAACTCCCAAGTCCCATTATTTTCAATATGATCTAACTCTTCATTTATAAATATGATCCAAAATTCATATTTTTGTGCTTCTTCTACACTCTTAGGCTAAAATTTTGATAAGAAAGAAGAATTATCTTAGTTTTGAAGACTTGCCAATTTCCTTCTTCTAGTAACTCCAACTTCTTTCTTTCCTAATATCTGATTTTCAGGGTGATCTCTTTTAATCTTCCTTGATGGAACCTTTGTTTCTTTCATATCTTCTTCTTCATCTTCTCCTTCATCTTCATAAGGAATTTCATCTTCTTCTTCTTTTGGATCTGTTGCATGAGATGCTTCGTTTGACTTGTGAATGGATATCATAGGATAATATTCATCAAATTTCACACTTGCACTTTCAATTATTGTTTTCAACCTTTTGTTATAGAAAATATAAGATAAACTCCTTCAATAATAACCCAAAAATATACCTTCATCAGATTTGGAATCAAACTTACCTAGATTGACTCCAGTCCTCTTGATAAAGCACATGTATCCAAAGACTCTAAAATGTTCCACATTGGTTGGTCTTCCTTTCCAAAGCTAATATGGAGTCTTCTAACTATTTACTCTTAGTTGACATATGTTGAAAATATAGACAGTAGTGAAAATTACTTCCTTATAATATCCATCAGGTAATTTATATTCATTTAAGATAGTCCTTTCCATCTCTTGAATAGTCTTGTTCTTCCTTTCAACCACTCCATTTTTTTGAGGAGTTCTAGATACTGAAAATTACCTCTTGATGCCATGAAATCTACAAAACTCATCAAATGAATCTAACCAAAAATCACCTCCATTATCTGATCTATTACACTTTATATTTCCATTTTTAGCATTCTCAATAAGATCTTTAAAAGACTTGAAAACATCAAAATAATATGATTTGTTTCTCAAGAAATAAACCCGTTTATATACAAAAGATAATCATCAATAAGAAGAATACAATAGTAATCATCTGAAGTACTTTCATTTATCATAGTGGCATGTGTGTGTGGTTATCATGCTTGACTTGATTAGATTATTGTAAAATATATATATTTATTGTTTAATCATACTCATTTGATTGTCTATGAGGTTATAATGATGGCTTGATTTATTTTGTAAGGTTACTTCTTGATCGATCTTATATTGATTCACTTATTTACATTTTTGCAACTATGTGTAGTTAATTGATTTTATAATCTTGGTATAGTTGACTAAATTTTGCAAAGACCCTTGTTAGAAAACAAAGGTATAGTCGATAAATGAGTCATAGACTCAAGCTTATATTTAAAATTATATTTTAAAATCATTTATAAGGCATTCATACTAATGTTGACTGGTTCATAAAATGATTATAAATCTTGTCTTATCGACAGAGAAATATACATATATATGTATGTATGTACAACATTACATACACATATATATTTATATATATATATATATATATATATAATATATATAGGTGGATGTCTATAAATATTTATATACATATATATACGAGATATATGTGTGTGTGTGTGTGTGTGTGTGTGTGTGTGTGTGTGTGTATACATGTATGTATATGTGTGTGTGTGTGTGTGTGTATTAATGTAAATTTTTTTGCTTTTTCTTATGTTAAAGACCTTAATAAGGTCAATCCATATTAAGTATGGAAATGCAATTTAATATTTGTTAAGGGGAAGGGGTCAGCAGATCGACCGAGCCCTCACTTGAGCTCGTATCAAGTTGTTCGTTATCTACCACATGAACCAATGTTACAGTTAGAATGGTCGATGTCTTTGGCGAGTTTAGGATTTTTTGTTTTTTTGTGTATCCTTGATCGTTGGATGGTAGATAACCACACAAATGGATGATAGGGATTAAAAGGTTAGATGGAGGAAACACCAAAGTTGGTGAACGTTAGATTAATAGGGAATTGGTGAGGATTTGGAAGGAATTTGGGACAGTTTCATTAAATGAAATTAATGAGGCTTTGAGCCTCGAGAGAAGCAGGAAGCTTCTCGAGGAAGCCACCACCGAGCTAAGTGGTTATTTGGTTTATCATTTTTAGTTTGGTCTTTTGGCTTGCCATGCGAGCTCTGCATGTAAAATTTATCATGGCTATTTTTGGGGCAAATTGTTGGGACTTTGCATGAAAAATTTAACTCCAGTTGTCTCTAAGGAAATATATATATGAGCTATGGATTTTATTGAGATCCTGTTTCGTTTTGAAGCTATTCTTCTGTCTGGTTTTTTGTGTGAGATTTGGAAGGTTTATGGGAAGAAAAGGAAGTGGATTCGGTCTTCTACAAATGCATTATAGGCATGGGATTGTCTCTTGCTCATATTTATCATTTATAGCATTAAGATATTTTAATGTTAATGGAGAAAATAGATTATCTTTCTGCGTGTAATTGTTTCTTCATAAATGATTGGTTTATGGGCTTGACTTAAGTTGAATGCCATGGTTGGATGCTCATCTGGTTATGCATAGATGTTTGAGTATATAAATTTATGTGTATATTCTTAAAACTCGTGATGGTTCAAGCTGAATATTGGCTTTTTTATTTAAGGCCACATTATTATTGTGAATACGTTACTAGGTATTAACCAATCTACATTTGGTTGCTTACATGAAATTTTGGGTATTGTATAAATGGTTGGCTACCTGTATATTTTCATTTAGCATCACCTAGGTTTGGATGGGTTGTTTCGTGACTAGTGCAGGATGTAATGGACAATCTGTAGGGTTCTTATTTTCAAGCTCAAGTTCCATAAACTATAGCTTAACGTTTTGTCATCATTATTCATCGTTTGGACATCATATAAAGGGTTGGCTATGTGCATATTCACATTTTGCTTACCTATGTTTGTTTTGTTATTTTCATGCCGATGTAAATGTTGTATAAATCAACCTCGTGGGTATTGTTTTTAAGTTCAAGATCGTATACTAGTAGTGAACATTTTTTCACCTACTCCTTGTTCTAGGTGTGAATTTATGAGTGGGTTTTAACACCCAACTCTGCCTTTGGTCTGTTTACTGATGTAATAATGGTCTTAGGTTTCTTTAATGGAGTTTTATCTTCTACTCGAAGAGATAAATCTAGTATAACCTCGACTACGAAGTCGTAGTATGGTGGCACTGTGTTTGGGTTGTGACGCAGATTTGCCTATTGGTTTGGGTCAATTTTTTTGTTTATTAATTGTGATCAAGCTACTTTCTCGGTCGATGGATATTAAGGTTGGTTCGACCACTCCATTGTTCATTTTATTGACTTTTTTAGACCATTCCATGGTCAATGCGGACTGTGCATTTCTTATTATTCACCGTATGGTGAAGGGTTATGATCTTTTATTTACTTATGATTCATGCAAACCAATGTTATAGGAGGATATGGATAAGTCTGTAAAATGTGACCGATTGGTTAAAGATTATCACCTATCTTGTGGTTGGGTCGTATCCTTTGTAAGTTGTTATGATTATTGTGACTTTTTTCTATGGTTCTAATAAACTAAGGTTTATTTGGATAGTTTAAGGTATTCAGTAAAGGTTAAGGTAATCGATGAAAATCAAGTACAACTATTTATTAATGTATATAAATATATAACAGTGCATGTGCTTCTATTTCTTGAGAAATAATAATGTATTTCGATAGGTAATTATTATTATTTCAATAAGGATTATGGTTTGTTAATATTAAGTTGTTAAGTTTGGATAATTTAATTATTATCTTATCAAAATAAGACACTTAATATTATTATTATTAAGATGCCTATTTTTAGGAGATTTTATGGAAGGTGAAGGGAAATTCCCCACCCCTCTAAATTTTTTATGTATATCATTATTTTAGAGTAGTTGTAAGATAGTGCTTGAGTTCGAAGAGTGCGGATTGTATACATGAGAACCTGCTTATTGATGTAATGGATGATGATGTATTCAACTTCTTGATATAATATATTCTGATCTTAATGGATAATTATGGTTGGATGATGACTATTGAAATATTTGATTATGGTGTTGTAATGATGTAATTGATCTTGATGATTATATATATTATTCTTCTTCCTTATTATATGTGGATGAATAGTTGATTAATTGATAACATGATGAACATACATGCTAACTTCTTGTCAAGCATCACAAAGGAGGGACTTGGTAGTTGCACATGCTTCAAGTGAGCATTCGGATATGTCCGAATGAGGTGCAAGGTCGTATAGCATGTTTATGCAAATTAAGGACTACAATGTTCCATTACATGATGGACTCAAATGAAAAATAATTTCAAATCTAGATTTAATCTAGTGGAATATGTTCATGAGCTCCTTTCTTAATTTACATAAATGAAGAAAGAACCTCAAGAATCCATGAGAGAATTTGTGGAGAAGTTCAACAAGATTCCTATATTTTTTCTTCCTACTACTGATAATTTGGAAAGGTTATTCATGAATACCTAGATACTGAAGGAGTTTCTTTACATGAGGAGTACAACCAAGAGATTTGGACCATGCTCAATAAATTACCATTGAAGTGGAAGATGACTTCATCTTATCATAAAAGATCAAGAATCCTTCAATGAAGGATAAGGTGTAGAATCTGAAAGATGAGAGAACTAATTCATTATTGCATAAATTGGAAAATGAATTGAAAATGTTAAAAAGGAGTTTTCCCAACAAACATCGCATCAAAATCATAATATAAATCAGATTGCAAGAGCACTGGAAGGATTTCCTTAGAGGCTCCACATGTCAGTGTAATTTGTAGAACTCATGAAGATGAAGAAGGAATCAAACACGCAAGTGATGATAGTGATGTCCTAGAAATTGAAGAAGCAAAGAATGATGTACAAATCATATTCTGTGAATGTTCAAGATGTGAATAAGATGATGATGAGGATGCACCTAATTTTTCATGTGCGGTATTCATATGTTCTCGCCTCAAAAAGGATTTTCTTCCTCTGTTGCTACAAAAAAGAAGAAAAAATAAGATGCTCAGGTGGCGACTCTATAAAATAAAATAATCATTATAGGATCTCCACTTCCACCCTCCATGGAGTCTACATTAGAGAAACTAGATCCCGTGGTAAGTAATAGGTCATCCGTTATTCCAATTAAGTCTCCCAATGCTCCTAATTTTAATTTTTGTTTCTACAAAACCTAGTCCTTCAAGAGCTTCTAGTGTGCCTATAAAATCATCATTTTCTCCTTAAGCATATTCTCATTTTACCTCACCTTCATACACCCCTTTTGATATCATAGAACATATGAACAAGTCCAAAGTAGAGATTTATGAATCGAGTATTTACGGACTCACCTTAAATAATTTGACAAGATTTTCAATCATATCAAGGGTAGTGGTTCAAAACCCAATATTATGACTCCTAGTTCTAAAGGACTACTACCCACTCCACCTACTCCTCCATTGCAGAACATGCTTTCTATGAGTGCATCAAAGACTGATAATATTTATCCTTTTTATCTCTCCCTTCTCATTGGAGGATACCGATTGAATAATTATATAATAGATTCAGGTGCTTCTAACAATGTAATGCCCATAAAGGTTGTCAATGCTCTTGGAATTACCTTGACATGGGACAATGGATCTTGTTACTCTATGGAGTCAAAGGAAGTCCCACTTGTGGGGAAGATCAAAGATGCATAGGTGGCTCTCTCCAAATTTCCAAGCAAGAAGATGTTATTGACTATCTTGGTAGTAGACATTCTAACATCATTTGGAATGTTTCTAAGTAGAATCTTATCTGAGACTTGGGAGGAAAATCCATATGAATTAGTATTTTTCCACCATTCTAGTTAAGGGAGATATGGAAAATTTGTTCCTAAAAAAATATGAGATATACGGTGTAAAATTCAAGAAATATAGGAGCTAACATCTTGTACCAAGATAGCAAGAATATGAATTATTTCATAACATCCAAAGAGGAGGATGAAATTACTATATTGATAGGACTAATAATTCCTTTCTAATGGGGTATTGAGTATGAAGGAGAGTGGAGAAATATTGAGTTGCAAGAGGACATCCCGAATTGTTAGATGATGCAATCCATGAAGAAGACAAAGTGATTCTTGATGAGTTCCAAGCTGAAAAATCAGCCAATGTGTTTATCCACAATGAAGAGGTGTTCTCATTCCCATTCAAAGATGAAGATTCTCTTGATCATGTCATCCATGAATAATAAAGGCCAAATTTTGATGGGACCTTGAAAGGTTTAAAATAAGAATTTGTGCAAGAAATGTTGAGAGTTATAGAAGAAGATGAAGATCCTCACCTCAACCTTGAACTCCTGATGCAAGCCATGGAATTACAATACCGGTATGAATCTAATTCTAACTTCTCAGTTGATTCCAAAAATTTCATGATGAAATAAATCAAGATGATAAATCATATTTCTCTCATGAAACATGTTGGAAATCAAGACACTGAGAGGGGGGTGAATAAGTGTCTTCTCAAACCGACAAACTATTCAGTTCACTTCAACTATTTTTTTGGATAAGGTAAAAATATTAGTTTTAAAGGGACCAAAAAACCCTTTACATATAAAGTGGAAAGGTTATACAAAAAAACCACCAAAAAACCAAGCTTGCTAAGTCAAAAAATATTGACATGAGGGCCACCACAAAAGCGAAGCCAGACTCCACACAATCTGAAATATTAAACATTACATTTTTGTATTAAAAACAAAGAAGCAACTAGATAGAAACATGGAACCAAAAGGATAAAAACTACAAAAGGACAACAAAAGGCTCGCCATTATTTCTTCTTGGTGTTGAGATCCTTGTTGTGGGTTCTAGTACTCAGCCCACTATCCTTCATGTCAAGTAACCTTGATAATCACCCGCTTCGGCCTTTTTCAACCTTGTCTTCAATCTGGGTGTCCTTAATCTTCGTATCAGCTTTTCCATTAGTTTGGAAATCCATGGTATCTTCACTATCGGAGCTGCTAAGGATGAGCCTCATATTCTGCTTGTTACTTCCAACTTTGGCCACTTGATCCTGGAGGATGGATATCCTCTGCTCTTGCATAACAAAATCAGCCTGTAAACCCCCAATTCTCTTCTTCTAAACTTCAATTTTTTGGTGGCAATCTCTTACCTCCTGGACCAAATTCTTGTTGATGATGAGAATGGTATCATTTGTCGACTCAGCTCTCATTAACCTCGCTTCCCAATCCACAAAATCCTTCTCTCTACTACCAGAACCCTCATCCTTTTCATGGATCCCTTTTTAGGTTACAAAGGACGTCAAGCAATCCCTTCCAAGGTGTCTAACCCTTTCTTTTTCTTCATTGATTTCATGGTCGATGTCACGATTTCATGGTCAGACTCGGTGTCACTGGTAATCACCGGCTGAGGAGGGATAAGGGGTTTACCATTTTGAACTAGAAGAAGCATCAAACCCGATGTAAAGGAACATCAATTTTCTTGTTCTTGAAATCAGCTATGGAAGAAATCAGGGACCTATAGAGGAAAAAATCAAGACTCATAGCTTGGTCCCTTCGAAGGTAATTTAGGATAGAAAGATGATACGAGAAAATATTCCTAAATTTTCCTTCTAAGGTCAAGTACTTCATCAAAACTCGGCAGACATAAGCCCAATGACTAGGGAGACAAGTGTAGGTTATACCATTTTCTTACAAGACAATACATTCACCTGGCCTAAAAAAAGGTAGCTAATTCATGTTTCCTTCTAGTTTTGTCTTTAAATATTTTAAGACCTTCCATAGTAAGCCCAAGTAACCTTAGCTATGGACTCCTCAGAAACCCTTATTTCAACCCCCCTAAGATTAAATGTCCCCTCAACCCAAGAATTTCCAAAATCCATAGAAATCAGAGGATCATTACCTTTTAGACACAGAATATACCTCAAAATCCTCCTCTCGCACAGCAATCTCCAAAGGTTGGAGTCATTTTTCAAATGGAGGAAAGACGTTGGCTCAGTTCTAACCCTATCGCCACCCATCCTAAGCCAGTCACTTTGTCTCTCTTTGGGAGCAATCAAAATGGAAGCACTAATGCCACTGCTTAACTAATTGCAAATACACATAGAGTGTATCCAAACCCAAAAAATAAAATATCTTTTTGAAGTCCTAAGCGTGAGAAGCTCGGTTTCCATCATTACACTATCTCCAAGATTGAATCATCATTAATTAATTTTTAAAAATTCCAAGGTATACATTTTCCTCGCCATGTCATCAAATATTTCATGTTCTTACCATGATTGGCAAGCACATCAGCTAGTTTATTACCTGACCTGTAAACATGTTGAATGTCCACTATGTCAAATGATTCCATCAACACCTTAGCTTCCTTGATTATGTTGATGAGTCTCCATCCACAATTGCTTTGATCCTTAAATGCGTTGATAACACATAAAGAATCACCCTCAATGATGAGGGATTTTATTTTCAAATCGAGGCACATCTTTATGCCCCATAGCATGGCTCTGGCTTCCGCATGATTATTAGAGTGATTACCTAGATTACTAGTGAATGCCCCTAGACATTTACCAAAATAATAATGCACAATACCTCCCCCCAGAAGATCCCTCCTTCTACTTAGCGGCACCCATCACAAAAGAGTTTGTAGCGTCCTTTAGAGGCCTAGACCATTTGACTCTATTTTTGTGGATGTCTCTATCATTTCAGGACTATTGGGAATGATATTCATGTTGCCAATAATGTTTTTTTCCAAATCCAAGCAACCCCTAGACGATTTGATCTTTAAAATTTGGGCATTGTCTTTAAGATCCTGAATTACTTTCCTAATAACCTTATTTATGCCAAAAGTTTCACTTCAATTGTTACCATGAAACCAAACAAACATTTTCAAGCAATAAAAATGAGAAATAACACACAAATACAGGATTTAATGTGAGAAACCCAAACTAAGAAAAACCCACCAAAACCAAGAACTAGGCTTAAGACACGAATGTCATGTATTTGTTACATTGATTTCAAAGTTGAGCTTCTACTCAACATGGAGTTGTAACTCCAAGATTCAACCAATATGCTACTCAGTCTTTGACAAGCTTTAACTTTCCTAGAAGCTTTAACTCCCAAATTTATTCTAACAACAACTAACCTTTAGTAAGATTCAACTTACAAGGAAGCAACAACTCCCCACATGCTAAGTTGCAACTTATACTTTTTCAAATTTTTGATCACACTTGATTTTTGTCTCAAACAATTGATGGTGACCACTAAATCAGTTCGCTTCTCTTCTCAATTCTACTACTAATCTATCTCTTTCTTTTCATCATATAATCAAATACAAGGATTTGTTTCATCAAGCTCATTTCATTCACACTTAAAATAAATGCTCTCACTCCTCAAATTGGCACTTACTTTTTCTCGTGTTCAATCATCTTGTTATATTTCAATCATAATGTTCACCTTAGTCCTCCCATGTTTCAAGGTTCTTTCATAGCATGGTTGTCAATATTTCATTATAATGCACATGTCTTTTCACAAACCTAGCATTTACTCTTTATCATAGGCTTTATTTTCATCATATCACCACCCTCTATCTCTTCATTCATCAATTTTTCTCACACTCAGTCATCTTCATCTCTCAAGATACTCGGTCTACTTCATTTCTCCTACTACAATCTAGGATTCAATAGTATTCTCAACTTTACTCCTCTCTCATGACACTGACATATTCCTTTTATTCCTATGGAATGTGTTTATATCTTCATGGGCATCAACCTCATTTCATACTCTTCTCACACAATCAAATTGTTTCGTAAATTATTCACATGTCTTTTCTTCAACATTGACAAGTTATGCCTCTCTATATCATATTATATGTTCTTCCAAGCTTTCATATATTTTCTTTGTCTCCCACCTCAACATCCATCACTATGCATGGAAAAACGGTTTCCTTTTATTAACTATGTGGACTAATTTGCATGAATTTTGAACTTCAGTTCGAGACTCTTCAACTTCTCCTTGAGTTACACGCTCAAAAGAAGACAAAGTAACTTCAACTCAAACTTCTTTTAAAGATAATGATAGCCTTTATCATGCATTATATTTTCTTTCATAATCTTCAGGTATGTTTAAAGGTCTTTTATATAGCCATATAATGAATAAAAGGAACTAATTAACTCTCTTTCATCATGACATGTCGAGTTGATATTCCCTTAAGGTATGACTGTCATGACTTATAACATTTATTCAGTCTTTTATTTTCTCCCTTCCAAATAAAACTCATCAGATAGCTTGAGAAAGTATTTTCCATGTGTAAAGAGTAAGTTGAAACATTATGCAATCCTCTAAATATGCTCTTATAATCCCGTAATCCATTTCATTCTTCACCAATAAATTTCTAACTTCATTTGAGCACCATTGTGACTCTTGAAAGAACCCCGATACAAGTTTCAAGGAATGAAAGTTTGTTGAGAATGTAACTTGTCATGATCAATGTATTATTAACTTGAGGGCATTTAAGGAGATGTAAAGTTGGTATAGGCTTGATCATAAAAATAACCAATGAAGTACTATCCTACAAAAACCACTACTATAGTTTATGCACTATCACGAGCATGAGAAGGAAAAAGAACAAGAGTCGTGGCTTGAAAATATTCACTTAAAAGAACTTAGATACCTTAATTAATCAGAAGGATGTGAATTTGTAACTAGTTCTTAAACACAATGCATTGGAAGAAGAGTACCATTGTACTATCATTATAGATTGGCAATTTTGAGAGTTTAGAGTTCATTCCATCTCTACTCAATCCACTAACCCCTCAAAGACATGTTTCAAGTGATAAGATGTCCTTATTTTACCTTTCAAAACTATTTATTACCTTGAATCATGTTTAGAATACCAAATTCTCTTGTTTCTAAAAATTGTGCACATTGACGTTTTGGAACTCAAACCCTAGCTCACCTGTTTTAAAGCTTATAATGTCTTCGTGTTCATATTTATGTTAATTCACTTATATGCACACATTAACAAATGTTATTGCTGCATGCTCTAATCCTTATTTACACTGATATTGAAAGGACTTCATGATTTTATGAATTCAAGCTAAGAGAGATTACCCTTCTAACTATTATAAAGATGCAGACCCAGTTCTAAAAGGAATGACACAAATTGTGAGGTGAAACAATTTCTTGATCATCTGGAGATACAATTATATCACTTGTCATACTGAAACCACCATCACTTCAAATAACCTAGCCATGACTGAGGTATTATCTCTTCAATTTTGAAGCCTTCTTATCATTAACTCTTCACTTACTTGTTAGACTATTGTAGTTTTCTTTAGGAGGCCACTTATGCATCATCACCAATCATCTTTGTTTTGCAAGTTTGTGAAGAAGATTCAATCAAAACCTTCTCTATTTTTTAACCTCATATTTGATGTGAAAAGGTTATGAGGAATGAGCATAGAAACTCAGTTAGCACTGACATATGACACACATAATACAATCATGGTCTATAAACTTCTTATTGACAACACTACAGCCTCATTTCACATGTTCACCTTTTGAGAACATACTTCAATCAAACCCCATTCACGGCCTTTATCATCTTACAAGCAGAGCTTGAGTAAAGAGGCTTACAATTGCTCACTAGAGATAAATTTTCTTATTAAGAGCGATACATGACAAAGTGTTGTAGATGTAGACACAAAATCACACACTTTGATCCTTGGCCTATCTTCTCATTACCCAATCATTCCTTATATATCATTATTCCTCAATCACAATCTCTCATTGGGTCACCTCCAAGTAGCCCATCATCATCTTCTACATGTGGGCCACCTCCTGGTATCACATCTTCATCTTCCCTTGGGTCACATCCTAGTAGTCCATTATCTTCTATATATTTCTCACCTCTTCATGGCCCATTATCTTCTATAATTGGGGCACGTTCTAGTAACCCCTCATCTTCTATTCTTGGGCCATGTTCTAGTAGGCCATCATCTTCTATATATGGGGCACCTCCGGTGTAGTCCTCTGTCTTCCATCTATGACACATCTCCGTGTATTCCTTTGTCTTCTATTCTTGGGCCACGTTTTAGTGGCCCATCATCTTCTATATATGGGACACCTAAAAGTATTCCTTCATCTTCCATCTATGAGACATCTCCAGGTATTCCTTCATCTTCTATCTATGAGACACTTCCCAGTATCCCATTTTTTCCATTTTAGGGCCATATCCTAAGAGCTATTTATCTTCTATCTCGTGCATCACCTCCCAAAGAGCCCATCCTCTTCAATTCTTAGACCATATCCTATTCATCCATCATATCATCCTTCTATCAAAAACTTTGGAAAACCCACCATCATCCCTGATGTGTTTATCATCAATCCTAAACATTCAATTTCTTTTCCCACTTCTCAGATTCGACAAATCACACATTATCTTATATGAAACCCAAATCGTTTCATCATCAAGCTAAGATAAAAAAATTGAAGAGATACAAATCTCTTAACAAATCAAACAACCATAAATTTAAAATCAAACGTGATTCAAGAATGCACACCAATTCAACCATCAAGTATGGAAAAAAATACAAAAACCTATGGATAGGGAACTCAAGATCCCACATAAAAATCCATGTTTCAAGATAAGTCACAATCACTTATTGAATATGATCTCACCATGGTCATCAAGATTGGAGATAATATCACTCTTGATAAAAAACTCCTAGCCTACCTTATAAAATAAATCTAAAACATTGTTGTTAGATCCTATCATACAGAGTGGCATCATGGTCCTAATTTCCCAAAATACAAAAAAATGAGAAAACATTAAAAAAATCAAAGGTACAAAGATCAAACATTGCAATTAGGTATTATGTTATTTCCTTTCATTCCATTCCTTTGTAAATCACCCATCATTTTCATCCCTTCGGTGAGTTTTTGGTTGGTCTATTCACACTCATTTTGCAACATTTATCTCTCGTGGTACTCATTTGACCTTGGTCTTTCATACGTAAATTAAAGAATGACTGACCTCTTATAGATCCTATCACTAATTTCATCTAATAAACTTATTGTGAAGAACTTTTGGATGTATTTGTTGACATTATCCAATGTCATCATCATAATTACTTTCATATCCTTCCATCAAGCAATCAGTGGTTCTTAACCCCTTATCAAAACAATCGAGAGAGCTGAAATAAGTTTTCAAAAAGTAAAAATCAATAAAAATAATCAAAACGAAAAATCAAATTGATATATAACTCTCTCTTGGGGTATTTCCAATATATCTACTAGGGCTATGGATTCCTATCTGGCAAGAGAGAAATGTTACGACTAGAATCAAATGCATCTCCATCAAGGCTATAGATAACTGGCTAACAACAGAGAAATGTATGGATCTCCTTCCACCCTCCATTCACAAATCACCTATCAAAAGAAATCATTCCTACACATTAGCTAGCTTTTCCTCACTTATTGCCTATCAAATCTTCACTTCAAGAGGTAATTAATTTCCACATGCACACATTGGATCTCTATGAGCAAAAATACTAGTATGTTACCAAGTGTTGTTTGGAACTTGTTCAAACTCTTTCCTTAGTCTATATCTTGTCTCACGATCTTTTCCTTTAGCTAATCACCTTTTCACCGTGAATCTTCTAGCTACATTTTCCATATCCTTTCATAACATTTTTTGTTCTTCTACTTTGTTCAGAACATCCATGTGTATAAGATTGCTTTTTTACCATGTTTGCAAAAACCTTTATCCCTTTTCAATAAAACAATCTTCTACTTCTTTTTTATTATGGGCTTCTTGGTCAACTTGCACTTTGGGTGCATGCTCGCTCCTTATTAGCTCTTCATAGGTTTTGGTTCATCATTTGTTGAACCTATATGTCTTGATCTTGATCTATTTTATCTTCCTCTTATATATCTACACAAGGTTCACCTTGTATATTCCCATCTATCGCTAGGGGCATCTTTTCATCTTTGTTTTCCTGTACATAGCTTCAGAAAACCTTCAAAAAACCCAAAACATTGGTAAAATTCTAAAACCCAAAACATTGGTCAAAAACATCATTAAAAATCCAAAAACATTGGTAAAAATCAATATATCCAAAAAAATTGTAAAACTCAAAACTAATCAAAAATTGGTAAAAGGCATGCACGCAGCTAAAGCCTATATCAAACACATTATCGTCAAATCAAAATTTATCCTAAAAACATATTTCTTTGGTCCTCATTTGTTCTCACCAATGATTTATGAATCATCTCGATCTACTTCCATTAACAAAGTTGGTTTGCTTACTATGTTTGTACTATCTTGGCACAACGAGTGGCCTGGTATTGTTTCATAGTGCACGAATGCTTTTTCATAGGACTAATTTTGTCCGCCATGTATTCCCCTCACATGTATCCTTGATTGGGGCACCATTTTTAACCCTTGTCATTAACACAAACATTTGGGAACTAAATATTGATAACAAAAACATTAGTGCAATTGTCTTGAACGTTGTTTGTTATGTGTGTTTGCACTTGTTTTCCCTGTCATGTTAGCTTGTTTACTTTCTCGTATTGCATTATGTTATGTATGTTGCATTGAGTTAGTGTTTTATCAATGAAAAAATGTTAGTATTATAGCTTTTCATGTTATTTTACACTTTTGTTGTATGCATATATTTTTAATAAGAGTCAATGATGTAGATCATATAAGCAAAGTGATGAAACAAATTTGTTTATTAAATGAATCTGGATGCAAAATCTATTTCCATATTCTTCATTATCATGTCTTATCACTATCAATTTTTCTTCCAAAACACCTAGGCAATAGGGATCATTTTTATCCCCCCTCCCCCACCTTGTTTCTTGTATCTATTTCCTTCATATTTCCGATCGTCGATCGACCTCTTCTATCACCCCATCGACACTCAAGGGGCATCCTTCATTCTAATAATTTTTCTTCAAAATTTACTTGTTTATACTTTTCTACTATATTTGAAGTGGCATCACTTACGCCACCTCAAAGAGGGGCAAATGTAGACACCTAAAATCTGCTTACACAGTTTTAATACTAAGATTGCACTAACTACGCTCTTTCCTATCATTTCTATTATAATTAGTGATTTCCCGCTAATTAACTAACGTTTCCCTCTATTTTGGTTAAATAATGACATTTTGTTAATTAACTAGCCTTTATCACATTTCGGATGCCAATTAATGACACTTTAATAGTTATAATCCTCTTTGAATCAGTTAATTAACTATCATTAGTTAATTAAGTCTTTTTAACAATGCATTTAATCAATAAACCCTTTTATTGGCTAAATACCACTTTCAAATGCTTCAAATCATATCAAATTCCTCCTAAATCACCTCCAAATAGCCTAAAAAGCTTATTTTATCCTATTAATTAATCCTAGTTGATTAATTAAATCATATTCAACTCCCATGAGTTACTAATCACTTTTTAATTCCTTTAATCAAGCTTTAAAAGTCTAAATCTACTTTATCTTTTATCCCACATTCATTGGGATTCAAGATTCTCCCAAATAGGAAAGCTATATAAAGGACCCTCCTACATCCTTCACACCTTACACCATTGCTTTGATTAGTGATTTATACAAGCTTATGATAAGATCCTTCTCCATTATTTGGAATAGCTACTTCATCTTTGCATCCATTCTACCATTGTTGAGTAGAAAGGAAGATCCAAGCTTGGCCTTGTAGCCATTTCTTGGTGAGATCCTTCCCTCTCTTTGGAGATCAAACACATAGATTTGATTACTCATGATCTAAAGAGGCTCATGTTTTAGAGTAATCATACATTAATAGAGTAGGAATGGTTAGCATTAGGTGATTTAATTCATGTTTATGTAAAATATCTAGTTTCCTTTAAGCTCTAATCATAATGTTAATGTTAGATTTAGCTTTTCTTTGAAACTATTACATAAAAATTTTAATATGAACACTCATACTACTATTCATATGATTCCTAAGTAAGAATGATACTAATTACCCCATGTATTTGGCCATCTTTATTTCCTTTCTGTCACTTTTCTTGGGTTACACTTCTACTTTCTCAATCTATCTTTTTATACTTGGCACTTTTCATCCTATACACTAAAGCACCTAGACCAGATGCTAGTGTCGTGCACCCTCATCTAGTCTAGGTGACCTAGTCCTCTTTGTACTTTACTCACACTTTTTGGGTCCTTTCTATCCATTTGAGCATCTTATCTTTTTGGCAATTGGCCTTTTTCGGGGTGGATTATGAAATTCGAGCGAAGGAATAAAATAAATATAAATTTATGTGATCATAATAAAGGACCGAGCACTAAGCATCTACTATCTCCACCTAATGTTGCATCCATCAAGGCATCTAAGAGCTTCATTACATCCATATAGCTCCATCACAAGGGACGTAAAAGTCTGGTTTTCTTAATCACACTTCATAGGAGGAAAGTTTGTTCTATTCCATGCACACATTTACTACATTCTACATCTAGCTACTTATGTTATGTTTCAGGAGCCTATTTTCATGTTAGAGTGTGGTACACCTTCTATGTGCCACACTCGGTTATTTTTACGGTGGTCCCACTCGTTGGTGAGTGGGGGGGTGAAGCCCCCGATTGATGGGGGTTTTGGGCAAAGCCCTCAAGCAAATTTTCATGGGTGGTTTATTAACCCATGGGTAATGGGCAACCGTTATGGGCTATTTTGGGCCCATTGTTTCTCGGTACCCATTGTTTTGATACCACGGTTTTTTGCCCATGGTTTTCATACCCACGGTTTTTGCCCATGGTTTTGATACCCACGGTTTTGTATCAAACTGCTTAAGCAATTGTCTATTTATATGGTCTTATGCATATGATACAGATATAAGAAAATGTATTACAAATGTGTTTTGAATTCGGATGTGAATTCTGTAGAGTTTGTTGAGCATAGCTCTAAACAGATCTGGGTATTGTATTGAGAGAGTGGAGGCTTGTAATAAAATCGAGCAAGTGATTCTTGGTGGACGTAGCCCAAATTGGGTGAGCCACGTTAAATCTTGTCTCTCTCGTGTTGTGTTGTTATTTATTCTACACTTTTATTTAAGATCTGTAATATTTTTTTGCATATTAGTTTTCTCTTGTTGTGATTCTCGTAAGGGATTATTCCACATATTTTATCTCTTATTTCCTAACACTTACTATCCAAGTGTGACCGGCATAAGAGTAATCGAGGGTAAAATTATTTGCACACACACGTAACTACATTGGATCTCGAGATGTAGTGCAAAGTGCTCGGTTGTAAGCCCACCATCAGAATAAATTGAGGACACCAATTCACATTCTCGCATATTTCTTTTTAGTATTTTATGTCTATTTGAGGGTTTTATAGGTCTATCTTTTATTACAATTTTATCATGACTCCAAAAATCATTGTGTGAATTTGTAATGACAAAAGGCAAGCATCGAGTGAACATCTTACGACCACGAAAATTTGGGTTTTCGGTCATTTTCTAAGACTCAAGTGCCCAAAATCGCATGCGCCCTTGTCTCTTTCCAGAACCATTTTCCGTACATTCCTCCATATCTACATTTTTCTAGGTCTTTATGCGACACTTTTTTCATTCTATTCACTTGGTTATCACTTTAGTACACTCCAAATTTAATTATAAATCAGCTAAGTACATTTTTCTCCTCCTTGCACTTAGGGTTTTATAATTTATTACTTATCTTGCTTTGGTATATTTCTATATTTCATTATTGCATTCATTTACTGCTACTATAACATCATATTAGGTTTGTATATTTACATTTTAGCTTAATCATTTTGGTGAACCCTACTCACGATCGCCTCTTTCGGATCCTTTTTGGCATATCATATTCTCTATCATGGATCCTATAATTCCTCAAATTTCTTTATATGATTTAATTCAAATGCATCCTAATTGCCAATTTGTTCTGGAAAAATCCCTAGAAACCATGTATCTCTCTAGCGATACATCACCACATCAAGTGAGTGTTATTTTAGATCGTCTATCTGACAACCCTAGTCTTCGTGATCCCCCATCTAATCAATCCATGTTGGACTCAATTCAAGCTTTGCATTCTTTATTTCAAGAAAAAAATCGGTGATGGAATCCATGATTACATCTCTCAAATCTGAAATTCAACATCTTAAAGATTATTGTCATGCTCATGTTTATTCTCCTTCCAAATCTCATCCTCATTTTATGTCTTCCACATGTGCTCATATCAATGAGCCTCAAGTATTACCATTACCAGAGCCACTCGCATTTTATCGCAACATTAAGAAACATGACATTCTTACTTAGCTCCTTAGTCATCAATTAATCCAAGGATCATTTTAGTGGCAAATATTCGTAATATGGAAAAAAATTCATTTTAGGAAAATTTGAAAAGGTAATTTTTTCGAAGCAGGTCAGTGTCCTGTTCGCCTAAAATTTACAATATATATTTTTTTGGGGTCACTTCACCTACATTTGAAAACATATCCTATAAAAACCTAGGTGATTCATTGAGTAGTATACTACCACCATACTACCACCAGTACTTACCAACACCGTGAACTTGCATACACTAAGCACCAGAGCACAATACAGATTTGATTGTTGTTAGTAGTTTAGAGTCGAGGTGATAGATGATATTTTTTATGCTCGAATCATTGAATTTCTTTGACACATGACTCATTGAATTTATAGACACATGAAAAAGGGGTTAGTTGTTGACGCAAGCAATGTGGGGATATTTGTTGACTCAAGACAAGGAGATATGCAAATGCGTGACTTAGTGAATTTGTTGACGCATGACTCGCTTCCTATCATACGCAACTCATTTTCCTCCGACGCATGACTCAATTTCCTCTAATGCACGACTTAGTGTTATACATGATACGTGACTCAATTTTCTCTTATGTGTAGATTGGTTATTTTACTGACACACAACTCTGTTCAGAATAATGGAAGGTGTTAGTCCTCGTAATGGGAAGACCCAAAAATAACTAAGAAATCTCGGGAAGTCCCTATCCAAGTATTTTGGAAACTCACGATACTGAGATAACGTGAACTACCAAAGAAACCATATATATGCCACCAAAAATAATCATAATACTAATCGTGTGGAAGGTAATATTGAGGTGGACATGCATTCTGACAAAGATCAAACAAATGACACCTATGATTATACCATGCCAGATCTTGAAGATATAATTGTTGAGATGCTCAATCTCAAGATATTCTTCCGTGGGTGTAACCAAGAGTGCATCAAGATATCACACATATAAATACCCAAAAAAATAGGACATGAAAATCAAATTCAAATTCTGGTTCATGAAAGAGGAAACCAAGTGATTGTGATATTGCTCAAAATTATACTCAAAAAAGTAAAACATTGAAAAACAAACAAGAATATGTGGACAATTGGGAGGAGATACAAGTTTGATTGGGCTGCCAAATTTGTTTATTGAACATGTACATTCATCTAATTCGTAAGATATCCCATCCGAATGTACATGTACAATATGTATGTGGAAATTAGGAAAGCAAAGAAAAATGCAAATGAAGTTGGACACTATACAAAAACAGCCGGAAAACAATATTTGATTGTAACGGGGGAGGATGGCCAGAAATTCAAAACACATAGGTGGAAAACTGAAAAATAATGCATGCATGTTAAATACACAGCGGATTATGAAGCGGAGAAGAAAAACACAGACATCTCATGGAAAAGGGAGGAACGATCACATCGTAAATTGGTAAGATGAATCAAACAAATCTACATGCAAAACTCATACAGTTCTCTACTTTATTTCACATACTAAAGAAAGGAAGACCGATTTTATATTTCCTCAATTTCAAAGTTTTGTATCAATATAATGGAATGCCCAACGTACCTCATTCTCATTGGTCTGAAAGTAGTGCATGGGAAATGGTAAAATGCCTTTCAATGATAGAGAAGGAAGATTTTAAAGAGAATTTTAAAAAATCAAAGTTTATCTCTCTTTCAATTGATGAAGTGATAGCAGTCGACAACACTGCATGGGTATGTATCCACGTCTATACTTTAGAAAATCATATAAGAACACCTCATATATTGGGTGTTATGAAAATGGTTGAAAACTATAATGCCAAAACCTACATAAAATAGTCATTTATCATTTGAAATATATTGTTGGAATGACTAATTATGAAATTTCTACGAAGTTGGTATGCGTCAAAGCAGATGGTGCATCGATTATGTAGGGTCACCGAATAGAATTGTGTGTTAGACTACAAAAAAAAGTGGCCCCATATATGTTACCAATTCACTGTATGGCTCATAGAATGAATTTGGAGTATAAAATGGTAAGCAACTATGAAAATGTTGCTAAAGTAGAAGACCTTATGAGAGAACTTCATGATTATATGGTAAGTAGCCCAAAGTGATTTCTTGAGTTCCAGAAATTCGCAATTGGAATTACAGATGGCAAAAAACTTCTGAAGGATGTTGAGATGAGATGGATCTCTTTGTATGAACCTGCATGCAGAGTTCATGAGGAGTATCCTTCATTGGTTGGTTTCATGCACAAATATCGTCATGAAGTTGATAGGGTGAGGGACTTGTTGTTCCATTTAACTAATTTGGAGACATTGCTTACATTGGTTGGTATTCTTCCAATGTTGTAGGAGATCAATACATTGATGAAGCATGCACATGGGAGATTAATCTATATTGTGGATTTTATATAGATGAGAAAAATGGTATGTCAAAGTATTGATGTCTTGTTATGTTCCCAAGATAGTTTTGATACACATGTTTTCGAGAATTGAAAAGCTTTATTAGATCTTAAAACTCCCAGTAACTATTTGAGATTTAATATCCATGATCACCTCTGCATCACTGTTAATGGGAGGTACATACCACTACACATTTTGCAAAAATGTCAAGATATTACAGGATCGGAATGAGAAGATGCTCCCATGACACGTAATCTCATTGAGTCTGTTAAAGTTGAAACAAGAATAAATCTTTAAAAAAAATCAAAATCCTTATCATCAGAAATTAGAGAACGTTTCTCCAAAGATTAAATTCTTGAAGCAATGGGTGTGATGAATCCTAATTTTTGGAATACTGAAGGTGGTCATGCATAATTTGTAAGAAATCATTTCCATAAATCCATGGGTACAATAATGGAACATTTCACAAAGACTTCAGAGTTCAAGGGTATGGAAATCAAAGGTATACTAAATGCTGATTTATTAAAGTTTCAATCAATAAATTTTGTAACAACAATGAGGAACCAATATAAAAATTTAGACAAACCTTCTGAAAGTGGTGCTATTACAAGGTTGTGGCGAGGAATCTATCAAATTTCTATCTTACAAGAATACATCAGTGAATATTTTAGATTATATGAGTTATGCCAAACAATGATTTTGGGGTCTGTGGAGGATGAAAGGGTTTTTAGTGCTTTATCATTTATAAAATCAAAACTAAGAAACAAGTTGGATAAAAATCTGGAAAGTTACATGAGGTGTTATGTATCTCGCTACTCCATGGAAACCTTTCCTTTCGACAAAGAAATTACACATTGGAATTCCCTTTCCGAAAGAAGAGGTGTGAATAATATAGCTACAAGTACAACTATTCCCAACAATGAGAGTGGAATTGGCGCATCGTCACACTCTACAGAAGAGAACATCGAGTTTGAAGAAGCTATTGATAATGGATTGTTTCAACTTTAAATAGGTATCTCCTTGACCTTACTTTTATTGTTTGTCACCTTACATTTTAACTGTGGTTATTTATTCAATTTCATATTAACTCTACAGATGCAAATATTGATTGAGGAGGCTTTTTATCAAATTTTGTTTCAGCTCTTGTTATCATTAAAGATGTTACAGGTATATATATTTACATTTATTTAAATACAATTATTTCATCTTTTTTTTTTAAAACATGGGTTGACATCCATCCGAGGAAGCTCGCACTTCTCAGGACTGACAATGTCAGGCAACTCACCCATCTATCTACTAATCCATTTCTCATGTTGAGTTTTCTTAAATCAAATATCTAACACACTACAAAGGATGATTTCTCATTTTCCTTCCATATGCTTTTTCACAACCATCTAAAACACAAGAGGTAACTTAAACCCTATCATATGACATTTCTTGATTTTTTACAATTATGTTTAATTTATTTTTATATTTACAAAATGCTTTGATATATTGTTTAAACTTTGTGGGATAAAATCACACAATCAAATTTTACAAAGAGAGGAAGATTTTTCCATATTAAGATGTTTATTTCATAACACATTCCAAATTTTCTTAAAACAATTATCCATTATACAATTCATCATCCACGATCGTGCTTGAAGCTAAATCTACGTCCACATAAAATTCATCATCATCCATATATATTTTAATGTCATCATATCATTATCATAATCCTAACACTCCAATTATTATTAAAACAATTATTTATCTATTTTAAATGTGCGTAAACGTCTCTGTCTCTAACACATTACATTTTTTTAAAAAAATTATCCATTATCATCATTCATCATCATCTATATCCATTCTAATGTCATCATATCATTACAAGTATAGAGAAGAAGATTTTGAGAACGTTTAAATGTCTCTGTCGTACTACATTCCAAAATTTCTTAAAATAATTATCCATTATCATCATCTAGATTCCATGATCATGTTTGAAGCTAAATCTACGTCCACATACAATTCATGATAATCCATATCTATGATTTTATTCTAATGTCATCATCCACATCTAATGCAATCACCATTACAAGTAGAAAAGAAACATAAACACCACATACAATCTAGAAATTCTATACATAATATATAAGAAGATATAAAATTAAAGATTATAAAGTATTTCAAATTTTCAAATGCCATCACATTCAAGTTTCAAATTTCAAATCTAGATAATAAATTTCAAATGCCATGACCATCACATTCAATGTTTCAAATTTTCAAATATAGATTATAAAGTATTTCAAACTTTCAAATTTAAAGATTCTATTTTTCAAGTTTCCACCCTCAATCATGAAATTTTTCAACCCTCAATTTTTTGTACCCCTTTCCCCAATGGCTTCCACTCATGTACTCCTTTCCCCAATGGCTTCTCCGCCTGTACCCATTTCCCCAATGGCTTGAATAATCCCATAACTAATGAGATCTTCCGTAGCGCTGTCTAGATTCTTTACAATTCTTTGGTCTTCCTTTGTCGCATCTCCATGGAATAGCAAACTTGAATCTACAGTGCCTTGGTTTTGAATAAAATTTAGGGTTGAAGCCATACTCTTTAATTATCCACTTCAGTGTATTGTTTTGTTTGTTAACCAAAACAATATTTTCCTTCAAACTCTTCACTGCAGATAAACTGTTCTTCACAGTTTCCAAGTGAACTTGGAAAACCTTTGCTTGACTCTTCAAATTTTCATATTTCAACCGCACAAAAAAATGATCTCAATTAAATATTTACTAAAATAAGAAAATTTCAAATCAACAAAAAATATTTTTTCAAAGTGATAATACTTACGACCGCTCTATCTCTCTCGGCATTTGCAATCGCTACCGAGATACTTATCCTTAGACCGTTTCTTAAAATAAGTCTGAGCTTTAGCACTAATATTTTCCAATTTGTTTAATGCTTTATCCAAAATATCATCTTTATAATTGTTGTTATATGTGACATTCCCACTTCTTACTTGGGTAAGTAAGGAATCCATCTTCACAGATTGATTCTGGACTGTAGCGTATAAACTATCCCTTTGCCAATAATTTTCAAAATGACTTATTATCTCATTGATTAGTAATTTAGCCCTTCTCTCCCATTCTATGAGCTAACTAATATGAGGTAGAATAAACTCATTGACATGGGATTGACAATCATAACCAATTAAGTTCTCTAAAGGAAATGGTAGCAAATGTTCATCATTTGTATCTAAAGAAGATGATCTTCGCTGAAGAGGTATGGGGGCTTTCGGGTTGATCATCGACTGCTACTTGTTTCTACCTTTGGGTTGCTTGATCCTATTTGTGAAAAAATAAATCAATATTCAAATAAATAAATCTAAAGTGAAATGTAATGAAAGTTGAATAAATTATGTTGAAATATAAGTATACCTGTTGGCCTTGAATCATCTCACGTGTATTGAAAAATCATGTTGGGTCATTGTTATCAATTCCCAATTAATCTTCATCTAAAGTTATATTATTTAAAACCGATATGCCCATTGCATTGGGCAAGCCACCAAGAGATAGGGTTAGAATTAAAAATGAGGATGCAATGTTTAGTGTCCCACTAGGGGCCGAAGGAATTGGCATGTATTTACCAATGTTCTTTTTCCGATCCTCTGGTTGGCATTTTGAATATTATTGGTGGAGGAGGGGGTGGTGTCGTTGTTTGTACAGAAGGTGAAGGACTGCAATGTGCTGAAAAGTTCAAGAAAAATCATATGAAAAATGTTAAACTATGTAAAAACTACAAAATTATATGAAGTATTATTCAAAACTTGTACTAAAGCAATAAAATCATACCTTGTTGTTGAGGGGTAGCTTGTCACGGTGCTTGAGGTGGTTGTGTTGGAGTAGTAATTGGTGGTTTTTGAGTTGTCTATTGCTGGGATTGTTGAGGTGGTTGTTGAGAAGAGACAATTGCATGCGATTGAACTGAGTGAGTTAGTGAAGATGGTTGACTTTGAGAAGCACATGTATAGTCCAAATTCCTACAATGTCAGAAGAATAAACGATCGATTGTATATCAATTTAATATGGTAAAATTTAAATGGTAAATTGAAAATACAAAATTTGAATTTGTAAATAATACATGTTAGGGTATTAATGTTATCTATATTTCGACCTCGTGTACAAATATTGGATCGACCACGATCTCACATAAGAGGAAACACAGTCAAAAGGTGAACATAAAAGGCTTCAAAATTGGCTAAGTATAAAGGTGTAAGCAGAGAATGCTAAGTGTCAGTATGGCGCTGATTCAAGGGGTGAATAGAGAAAAGGTTTCTAAACAAGCCCCAAACTACCGCATGTCCTAGGGAAAGTGAATCATCAGCGAAAAATTTGGTTCTTTGCCCCTTGTTATCTCAAAAGGGGTAAAAGTTACAAAATGGCCCGCAACTCTGGCCAAGGAAAAATTCAACATTTGGGCCCAAGTCAAAGCCAAGCAGGGAATCGGAGGAAAGGGAAAAAGATAAATTGCGGACCCGTAGGCTTGATTTTTGTTCCAATCGGCTATCACACATCCCATATCAAAAGGGGACCCATTTTTCAAGTTGTTTTCCCACTCTCTGTACGAACCCGATCTGAACTTCAAAGGGGCATATATTTTGACTCAGGGCTCAAAATATTACAAATCTGATGTCGTTGGAAAGATCTCAGCCTCGCCTATGCCATGGAGGTCTAAAAATTTAATTTTGAGGAGGTTAGGTGAAGAAAAATGGAGGAAACATCTTTAGGCCTTCAATGCAGGATCTATGTCTCAACAACTAGATCGGATTCGATCTGTTTCCTCTTTTTCGAGGTGTTGAATCAAGGAATCATGTAGTAAAGATGTATTTGGGGTATATTTTATCAGAAGCATTAATAGTAGCGGTTGAGCTTCAACCTACTTTTCCCACTTCCCTCTCTCTTTCTTCTCTCTGATCAAATCTATAAATACAGGGGAAGGATTCATTGTAAAGGGTTGTTCATTCTTCTTCCCTGCCCCCTCTCTCTTTCTTCTCCAGGGTCGAATGTGGAGTTCAAGCCTCCTCCCTTGGCTT
Organism: Taxus wallichiana var. yunnanensis; assembly: GCA_018340775.1. NCBI lineage: Eukaryota > Viridiplantae > Streptophyta > Pinopsida > Cupressales > Taxaceae > Taxus > Taxus wallichiana. Next base: position 509,230,551 of record CM031237.1, on the reverse strand, counting down.
TGTAATGGCATTTTCTTACCTCTTGCCCATTAATGGTGTCGTGTGAACACCGGAGTAATAAATATGTTTTTGTGATGCGTTTTGTCCATCCTTTGCTCATTTTTTTGTATCTTCTCGCCTCTCACCATTAGGTGTATACTATGCATACCTCTTATGTCCATTGCAGGTTTTGGGAGCTATGTTTAAGGGGTTTGAAATGGTGTTCTATGCAAACTTTATCCTTGATTTGTGATGCATTTGTCCATCCTCTCCATTGCTCACCTCTCTCCATTTCAGGTAGTTGGGTTTGTGATCAGTAGTTCCCTTTTCTTAGTGTTATCACCTTTGTAGTGTAGGATTTCTTTATTTTCATGCTCTCTCTCTCTCTCCTTGGTCCCTTAGAATTGTTAGATTAGGAGTAGATAGTCGCATTTCCTTCCTTATAAGCGAGTTTAGTGCTAGGATTAGGAAGAGGAACCACCTTTCTCACGGAGGATCATTCCCATTTGTAATTCCTACACTTGTGGAATGATACAATGTTATGCAAATCACAACAAATGACCTTGCCTTAGAAAAGCAGATCCATAACTCATTTGGGGGTGTTGTAATTTCACACTAATAATTACTTCTCTAACGTTTAACGAATTCAAATGGTTGGCGGTTCGGAGATGAGTGAACTTCCATTTTAGATTGTGAATCATCTGCCGACGCTCAACGTGTTGTTGGCCTCTTCCTCTTGATGTCACCTTTTTTCAAGGAAGGGCCTCCAAAAATATTCTCTACAAACAATAAATAGTTAATCAGATTTGAGATGAACATCCTGTTAGTCTAATGTCGAAATACAAAATTTATAGTTTATACATGTTGTTCTTGAAATGGAATTGACAAATTCATCAATGCCTCGTCTGTGCAAGTAGGAATTGGTTTGTCTTTTAAATTTAAAAGAGCCTTGTAATAAAGGCCAAGGAGATAGTTTGTGGAGTGAATGACAAGTTTTTCTCGAAAGAGTTGCATTTGTAATTTTAGTTTTTAATTTTTGGATAAAAAGGTGTACCAATCAATTTTTGCTTTCCAATAGTTCCAAGAATGTATGCAATGGCCCGGTTTGGTATATCCGTTTCACGACCCCGCACAACTATTCTAGCTTGAAATAAGGAAATCATAAGCGGCAAGAAAGTGGTGTGTGATTCCTCGCATATCCACACCACATCCGGATTTATTGACATGAGCTGCAAATGCCAAAAACCGTTGGAATTAATATCAATTTGAATTGTATCAAAATCAGAAACTAATTACAAAATGAAAATTGAAAATAGTTTACACTTACAATGAACATGGAAACTAAAATTCAATTCGATTAGTGTTTCCTTTGTTGTAAAAATGGGTAAATATTTGAATGGGAGGCTCATAATTAGCGATGAATATCAGTTAGGTCGATACTAAATTGAAACATTTGACCGTCATCCACAATAACAGAGATGCAGATCGTCCTTCAGATTGCATTTACGAGGAGAGAAGGTAGTTCATAATGTCATGGTCTATTTTGAAATGGGGCATCCTAATGAGCCCACAAAATTCACATGCATCGAGTAAATCCTTGTATTCTGAATTAATTTGTAAAAATGTCTGGATGTGGGCGCACAAAATGTTCCTATAGAGTATCTTACCCATGGATAGGGCTTGTGGGCTGACTAGATTTTCCCCTTGATTTTTGTCTTGGGTTTGGGTTGCACTTATAGTCACATTGTAGCTGTCCTTGAGCTTGATCAGACACGACATGTATTCCTATAAACAAGAAAATTCGAGAGTCGAGAAAGTGTAAACATGAAAATGACCAATGGGAGGGTATGTATATAGGATAAAATTAGGGTTTGAAGGCTAAGACGCACGACGAAACTTTCTTGATGCGCGACAAGAAGGCTCCTATCACACGCGTCAACAATATTTGTTGACACGCGATAGAATCCTTTTCGTCGTGTGTCAATAAGCTTTGTTGACGCACGGGGAAGCCTTTCGCCGTGCATCAACAAAGCTTGTTGACGCTACGATAGAAACCTTCCCATCCCACGCCAAGAAGCTTTGTTGATGCATGACAAGAAATCTTTTGTCACACATCAAAATCTTTGTCGATGCATGATAGGAAGTCTTCGTCGTGGTGTCAACAAGCTTTATTCACTCGTGATGTAAAGGCTTCTGTCGTGCGCGCAAAAAAGTTTGTTGACACACACGACATAAAGGCTTCATGTCGCGCATCAACATATCTTGTTGACGCATGACAGGAAAACTTCTTGTCGTGCATCCACTATGCGTTGGTGTCCGTAGTCTCTCTCCCTCAAAAAAAAATAGCGGTGGCAAAAAATCAGTTACAAAAATGGAAAATTCACCTTTCAGTGAAACCGGTTCTAGGGATATTCGCCAAGTATTTTCCACCTCCAATTTCCAAGAGGTCTCTTAAAATGAACCCTGAATTAATCACTTCGCCACCTACTCATTGTTATCCTCCTTATCATCTTGAAAAATATCGGGGTCATTCATCTTGCAATTATCATCAAATCAATAGACATAATGACAATGATTGTTATGCTTTATAATGACAAATCAAGCATCTTAAACGTGAAGGCTTTATCTCATTTGTTGCACCACATTCTCGTTGTGTTCCCATCTATAAATTCTCCATACAAATGGCCTCCTAAATTTTCTCCTTCTATGTCCAATGAGTATAATTCCACTACTTCTAATGTGCCTTATTTAGTCAATCAAGTGTCGTCTCTTCAATCCACTTAAAATAAGCAACCACCTCTCAAAATTAGTCTCACTTTGTCTCCTCTCAAGTTATCTACAGAGCTACTAAGTCAACCTAAGCAACCTCCTCTAAAAATTAGTTCAACACCTCTTCCTACTAAGTCTACTATACCATTACGTAATCATCCACCACTTTCAAGAACCAATCATTTTTTTCAAAGCAACTACTCCCTCTCCGCTGGTCCAAACACATCTAAAATTCCACTACCATCACATGGTCTTGTTGTTGCTTCTACCACACATTTTTCCACCGCTTCACACCAACTTGGTCTTTCATAGGTGACTTACTTCCCGATGACGCACTCTTGTGCTACAGTTCACACTTGATTGTTGATGGCATATTATACACATAGACCTAATCACACTCACACACTTACTCAACTAATATTTTTATCATAGCATGTAACATTTTTAGCCACCACATTCTTCACACATATTGTGATATACGCTCTTAGGCTAAATCATCACCCCTTTCTAGCATCTTATCCATACACTTCAGGATATACGCTATTTGTTACATCATTACATTTTCTAGCATCTCATTCATAGAGTTCATGATATACACTTTGTGCTACATAATCACTTTTTTCTATCATCTCATTCATACATTTTGTGATATATGCCTTTGGCTACATCATCATGCATCCTACCACCTCATCACTTTTACTTTGTCACATTCAATCATACACATCACACAACAACACATCATTCAAACCATTTCCCGATGATGCACTCTCATTTACGGTTCAATCTTGACTACTAAGGGGGCATAAATAAATGAACCTCATTATATACATACACATCCATTTTGAGGGCATGCCACTCCTATCATTCACATTACATTCCATTCTAACTCATCCACAACATAATGCATATCTTGGTTTCCTTTACTCTTACTTACTTTTTTTTTTACATGTTCATCTTATCACACATGTTAGATAGATATCTTGTATGTCATTATCTTTATGGTACACATATGTGCATTCACTTGCCTTTATAGTTGTGATCATAGATTATATAAGTCCCTTACACACAACATGGATGCTTGGAACAAGTACCTATCACCAATCCTATAGCAGATCCTAGGGCATCCACTTTTGTACAATATACGTGTTATTGTTTCATTTTGTACTTAACACTTTACATCATCAGATTATACACACTTTGACATACTTTTTTATCTTTATAACATGATAACAGGTGCTTCATGTGCAACATTTATTATGCACGACTATTTGCCTCCATGGTTATCTCTTACATTTTTTTCCATTGCTTATTATTATGTGATCTTATTTGTGGGATTTTCCCTTTGTCTTATGTGCACACTTGTCTACTTACGGCCATGATGGCCTTGATTGTCTTGTGACATCATGAGTGATGTCCCATGTTTATAACCCACTTTTTGCGTTCTACATTATTTTCTTGTGTGTTTACACATTGTCTGTGTGGCTTACATTTCATCTTATACATGAGTGTTTGTCTTTTATTGTACTAACACTTATTTTCCTAGCCACTTGTTTGTGTGTGGCTTTGTTTCTACCAAGCACATTCACTTCCCCTTGTTGGGCGTAGTTTCAGCACCGTAGTTGGTCCTGTTTTGGGCCGCATACTCCTTTGTGATGTCACATGCACCCCAAATTAGGGGGAATCATACAAGTGAATCATTCATCCCATACAAAGATACACATAACATGATACTGATACAACATAGTTTAAGTTTCGGACAGGGCTCAGAATCAGAATTAGGTCCTTAGTACAATGGCCTTTCCTAGATGTTTGAAACCGTGGGGCAATAGAGTGGTCCTTCCTAGAGTACCAAAGAACTGTGGGAAAATTACATAATTCTTTGACATGTCATAGAGGCTTTTGAGAGGGTGGAGAGTCCTTTACCACTAGGAATTTACACAGTGGATTCTATAGGGCAAAGAGTCCTTAACACATACATACCATTTGCAATGGTGTTTTACATAGTGGGAAGTAGTTAAAGGTTAGCGGACAACACCAGATACATTTCCCTACACTTCTTCCATTACACTAGCATGAGAATGCCCAAAAAAATTGTGCGGCCAACATCATCTTCAGGATCCTTTCTACACCCTTTTTCTCATCACGAATCAAGTGCACATGTTCCTTTTTCACACTTTTTCATTTTACATACTTTCCTTACACACTTTTTACATATTTTGATCATATACATGTGTATTTGACTACTTGTCATCTTCTCTTTTGCAAGTCCATCCATATGGGAAGCGGTAGTCAACATCAACAACAACAACATCACACACATTGACATCGACAACATGTACATCGTGACATATACACATGCATTTCCACCCTAGATTCATTTTCATCATCACTTTTTTCACTTTCTCCTCCTCAAGCATCCACGCTTCACATTTTTATCACTCCATGCTTTGTCTAGTCCCTCAGCATGCTTGCATCATTGATCTACATGGTTATTAGGTATGCATCTCTATCTACTTTATGTTAATGATATTTCCACTCACCAACATAAAGTGGGGGAAATTGTAGACATAAAATCACGCACTTTGGGTAATTATCTAGTCCGGATTACATACTATTGTTCATATTATTCCTAAATAAGAACGTTATTAATTAACCCACGTATTTGTCCACCTTTATGTCACTTTTCTTCGCCTTACACTTTTGTTTTCTCGATCTGTATTTTCATACTTTGGCACTTGTCATCCTAAAAACTAGTGCCTAGACCAAGACATCAGCACCATGTGCCCTCATCCAATCTGGGTGCCCCTATCCTCTTTGTACTTTACTCACACATTTTAGGTCCTTTCTAGCCATTTTAGCATCTTATCTTTTTGTAGTCATCCTTTTCGGGGTTGATTACGAAATTCAAGCAAAGGAATCATATAAATATAAAGTTATGTGATCATAATAAAGGACCAAGCACTAAGCATCTACTATCTCCACCTAAGGTTGCATCCATCTAGCTCCATCACAAGGGACATAAGGGCTAGTTTTTCTGCATCACACTTCATAGACGGGAAGTTCATTCTATTACATACACACATTTACTACATTCTACATCTAGCTACTTGCTTGATATCCAAGTGTGACTGGCACAAGAGCAACCTAGGGCACAATTCTACACACACATAACTACATTAGGTTTGAGATGTAGTGCAGTGCTCTATTGTAAATACACCATTGTGGTGGCTAAGGAAAATCTGACCCCTCATTATGCATTTTTATTTTTAAGGATTTGATTTCCATTTGAGGGTTTTGTAGGTATATCTTTTATTACAGGTTTGTTGCGACTCCAATGATCATTGTGTGAATTTGTAGAAAAAAAGGTGAGCATCACTAACATTTGCAACCCGAGAATTCAATTTTATAAGCATTTCCTTAGACCTAGGTGCCTCAGAATCGCACCTGACTCCGTGGCACCCATGTCCCTTTCCGATGCCCCTCCTATCCAATCCATTCCTCCATATATGCATTTGTTTAGGTCTTTGTGACAACACTTTTTCCATTCTATTCACCGGTTATCACTTGGTACACTCTAGATTTAATTTTGAATTAGCTAAGTATATTTTTTTCCTCCTTGCACTTAGGGTTTCATAATTTATTTCTTAGCTTGATTTGGTATATTTCGTATTTCATTATTACATTTATTTAATGCTACTATAGCATCGATTAGGCTTGACATTTACATTTTAGCTTAATCAATGACATAATGAACTTTGATCATCAAAATACCCTCCCAAGATCATACCAAGATCTCTAGCATAACAACTTGACATTTAGAGAGAGAATATAGTCATTTTTAACTTCAACATTTGAGTTCATGCACAAGCACCTTCCTTTAACACATTCACCTAGATCAAGAACATATTCTTGTCAAAAACTTGCTCTCTAAGGCTATGACTGAGATATACATTCTTTGCTCCATTTTACAACATGAATTATCTTGTAACTTCATTGATAACATAAGTATGACTCAGGTAAACATTCATGGCACAATCTACATTATGAAGATCTTCATATCGCATAACACACCTAAGTTTTGCAAGGACTAAGACAACTGCACGATATAGTCATCCAAAGAGAGTACCAACAACCACCATTTTTTCTTATAGTAGGTATTCTAAACTTATGAGGAATTATACCAACTTGCACAAGTCATTTGGAGTCAAACAACTCATTTTGTGCCTACCACTTCAAGAAGAAGGCTTGAGGAGAGAGAAACCCCACTAGAAAAATGATTAGAACTAATTTGTTTCTGTTAAATTTTCCTCAAACTTGTTGAAAAAGTTAAATATTGGAGTGCTATTCAAAAATTCCTTCTATGATTTATCCAAAGGAGGCTCAATAATTTTGTTTGGATGCTAAGAAGCTAGGGTGCTCAATTTGCATTCCTTAAGAAGCCAATTTTAGAAAAACTTGCATAACTTCCACAAACTTCTTCAAAACTTGATGAAACTTGACATGAAGCACTACAAGACACCCATATACACACTCTATAGGTTTCTTTGCATTAAATTTTCCTGTACATCTTAAACCTATCTCATTTACCTCAACATTCATTCTCAGTCTTCAAAGGTAATTTTGGTGAACTTTTGAATTTTGCCTCCAGGAGCTAAAATAAACCTTTTGGATGCTCATACATGCCCTAGGAAATATTCCTAGGATACTCCCATGCTTACTTGGTCTTTACATGACCTGTATTGAGCTCTTGCACCTCATTAGGCTCTAGAACTAGGCCTAAATGAGTCAGTTATAACTGTGACTCCCAAAATTTGACCTGTTACTCACTCCAAAATCTATTGCACATGATTTAACAAGCATTTCTGACTTGTAGAACGCCCGAGCAAAGCATAAAAACCTTCTTCATACCTTTAGTGGGCATTAACCTTAATGTCCAAGCATGTAACACTCTTAGACCACCCTGAAACCATCTTGAAAGCTCAAAGAACTAGCTTGAGACCACTACACATGATTGACATACACCTATTTGCATGACATTTCATTACTCATTTTTCATCAATGCCATGTGACATCAATGACAACACCAACCAATTTAGTAGGGTTCAACAAAATAATGATTGATGGATATAATGATGAAAGTGAAGTTTTCACTTTTCCATTTGAAGGGGAGGTTTCTCTCTATGATGAAAATTTTAAAACCAAAGTCTTTGATTCCTTAAATTTCAAGATGAATATTCTCGAATGAATGTGAAGATGAGCTTGTGGCAGTTTTGAAGAAAGAATCAGGCATGAAATTTTGAAAGTTGTTGAAGGTATGGAAGATCCCGAGCTAAGTCTTGACATTTTAGCTCATGTTATGACCATGCAAGATAGGTATGAGGTTATGTTTGATTTTTCAGTTGATGCCCAAATATCTCATAATGAAATAGAAAAAATATGAATTCAAGGCCTCTCATGAAAATTTTTTCAATAAGCATGAACATGGAAAAGAGAGACACTTGGAATATTCAAACAATCCAATAAAAATCATCATTGGGGTAGTGGTGCAATGCAAAGTGAGAAATCATCAATGTGGGTGAATGTAGAAGATATTTTGCAATATAATAATTATGGACTTTCTAAGCGAAGCCTAGAGTAACAAATTGATTATATGCTCATTCCTCCTAGGTATAAAGGTATTCATGAGAGCACCTGAGCAGTTGAGAAGAGGAGGCTACTTCTTTGAAACAATCAAAGGCTTTGTAGAACATCATCACTCGATGCTACCCATTTAAGGGTAATATTTGAAGAAGAAAAGTGCTACAATGAAAGTGGGTTGTCCCCGCATGTACCATAGGTGAATATAGGTTTGTGTGTTTCTCTTTCCATCGTGTTTTTGTTGTTTTCATGTTTTGTTTTCAATAAAGAGGTGTTGTTGTATCCATCCTTAATATGTAATAACTCTATAGCCCAATGGATAAGGCATTGGTCCTCTTAGTGTTTTG